>JARKHS020031617.1:0-101460 GCA_030143305.2 Amblyomma americanum | reverse complement strand
CCCACCCACTGGATTCTCTGCACCACTAAACCCACATCTAAAAAAGAAAATGATAATCCACAGAAAATAATGCTGTGCAGAAGGCTCAACTTCTGACAATGAGCCGAGTGGAAATGGATCCCAGCGAGAAATGTCACCTGCAACAGCAACAATCTAAACTGCATGACAGCTATGCTTGTCTGAGTGACATGAAGCAAATGCCACAACAGAGGTCAATTTTCGCTGCACGTTTACGCCATGACGAAACATTAAACAGGCCGCCCCCTTGGTGTGTTATCTGTACAATGTATCTCATTTGTCCACACGGAGTGCTGCTGCCGTAGCGCATGCTTGCAGACAGGCAAACAAGTGAAAGAATAGAAAACAAGTACATGAAGCAGCTGTTTCACTTCAACATTTCTTCGTGATCATTTCCTGCTCACCCTGCACTAACATACTATTCCATCAAAACGGTGTCACCTAAACACATTCGCCTTTCAGTTGTGATGTTCACTTCACAAAAAGTCTGACACGTAGAACAATTCTACAATGCCCATATAACCTTCAAGTCTCCAGCAAACATATTTATTACTTTTTAAAAGAAACCACTCTAATGGTCTTTAGTAGGAGTAAGGCATGCAGACAGTTATAAGCGAACTGTAATTTTATAAAGACCGAACTTCCACACAAGCTTGCCTTGAGAGGAAGTGCAACAAGTGCAGACAGAGAGTGTAGTCTGTCTTACGGGAAAGGGCACAAAAGAAAGAGCATGCCTGAAAACAAAGCAAACATAATGATGAAAGTTTAGCCAGGCATTATGATTCAAATTTGTACAAGCATTTCTAAATGCACAGCTACATATAGCAGACAAGTCATGCCAGCTAATGAACTGCAGACCTCAAGTGTACGTGGCCAGGATTCATGCTGAAATATGCTCACAGACAGGTCGAAATATGAGGTATTGGCGGCATGGTACCTTCGTGCAAACAATTTGCTTGCAAAAATTTAACCAAAAGGCAACAACATGAGGTCATCATTCCTTTTAACTTCAACAACAAGAAATGAATAAGGAAGAAATATACCAGCATTAATGAAGCAAGGCAGCTTACAAACATGAGACTGGTGGCTTGCACAAACCAGTCTAACAAAGTGTTGTGAAAACACAGAATTGGCCGATGTCGTCTGCCGATTCGCGACTGAAGCTGCACAAAAGGCACAATCTAACATGGATGCCATGTCTTTGCTGCCAGCTGCAAATTGACTGCACAATGTCCTTCGGACAAAGCACAGGCTGCAAAAACAGCTGCAACAATGAGAGCCAACCAAACATGTTTTCAGACTTTCCCTTTCGTCGGCCAAAAGCTACTTGCAGCTAACCTATAATTTGACTAGACAAAAGGCTCCTTTAGTTTATATAAGTGAAAGGCATGTTTCTTATGGTGGTAATGCAAATGAAGCCACTTAACACCTCACTATGTTATGGTTTTTATGGCCCTCAGAACATCTTGTTGAATTAGGGGATGCCACCACTACATTTCTAAACAAACCTAGATTGGTTGGATATTACCTATCTGTAATATTAATTTACATCTCAAAGGTAATCTGAGCAAGGCAAAACACTGTGGCAAGTCATACTACTTCGTAATCTGATCAGAAGAGCGTTCAGAACCAAGTACAGCTGTTTCCGGTCGAAGATTGCTTAAAACGCATGCAAAGTTTCGCTACCAACAAAATCGATGCTCGACACAGCTGAACCGCCGTATGCAGGCCAACGTCACAACGCTGAGACAATGGAGATAACGAGGGCACGACATCGGACACTTTATTAGGATAATCAGCATTTGTGCGCGCGCTAATGTGACGCGTTGGAAGGAAAGGGAAAAAAAATGCACTCGGACTGATTGCTCTCGCAGACACGAAGAACTTGATCTTAACTGCAGCATAAACAGAGCGACTCGAAAGGGAGTCGCATTTCTCGCTAGTCTGAAGTAAATCTATTATTCATGGGTACCCACGGCAGTCCGAGCGATTTTAAGCTTCATAGAGTATCTATTAAAGTACTGACGAACGCGCCCAGTTCTAACACTTCGGCAGCTCGATGCTGGTTTCGTTATTTGAACAGTAGCAAACCAAAACCTGCGCTCGCGATCATTCAGCTATTTCACGCTAACCGTAAAACAAACAAGGTGTCGTCAGGTAGATGACAACGCTGCGGACGGTACAGAGGCTACATAACAGCTGGTCGTCACCTACCGGTATTTTCTTTGGTAGGTATTTTATGATACGTGCTACTGTGTTTCTCGCAGTTATGAACAAGCTTGGAAGAAGCGCAAAAGGGATCGGTTTTAAGCTACCAGGGGGAACAAATTTTGCTCTCTGAACGCACTAATCGTTAAGGACGTGATTTCAGAGACACCGTGAGAGTTGTTCAAGCTTCGTCGCAACACCCAGTTGTTGGGGGATCGTATGGGGGGAGAACGAAGCTCATACAAACGTAATCGGAGCAGTTCGCACAGAGTGCGCCTGCTTACCACAGTTGTTTCAGCTGAGCGCGGCTCAAACCGAGTCGTGCTCGATGTGTTACCGTTGCCGTACTATGAGTTACTTGGACATTAAAGCGATATTTTGGCCATAATATATACTTACCGATCGGCGCAGCGTAGACGTCGCCATGCTAGGAAAGAAGGATGAACGGAAGTTACGTCATCGACGACGGGAGCGCACAGGTGTTGCACAGTGGCACTGACAAAAGGTTGCGAGCAGCAGTTTTCGTGCAAAATATGAGAAAGTTACGCTTTAAAAGCGGTCGTCGGCTTTCATGTAACGGTTTGCAAATTCTTATGATCCTGTTTTAAGTTGAGAAAACACGGACTACAGAAGCAGACAGATTTTGCGTTTTTGCATACAAAAGCAATTGTAAAACAAATAAAAAGTTTTCTGCACATATATACATTCTTCGCAGCTTTTGAGCGAAAAATAAAATCGAGATTTTGCACCTTCGTAAAGTATTGCTGCTGGTGGCTGTTTGGCGGCAGGGCGGTCGACAGCGGTGCTGAACTCCCTCTTCCTCTTTCACCACGTTGGTGTAGCGTGTGGACGCTGTTTCCCTGGCTCACCGCTGTTCAAGTGTTTCTACTTGAAATAACTTGATTAAGTCGGCCAGAGGAGTGTAAGATTTGGTCGTCATGGTAAGCATCTCCCGCGAAACTTTCCGTTTGCTTCAATTTGGCCTCTCTTAACCGCTCGATGGTCTCATTTTTGCGCGCGCGCTAAGCCTTGTGCCGGCAACGTGCATCTGGTGCTCGCGACTGTTTGCTCACAGTTGCTTTCGCGCGTTCTGTGTTTACGTCGCCATGATTACGCCCATGTGCTCATTTCGTGTTGCCCCTGCAGTCTGTGTACAAGGACACCAAACCCGTCGACGACTCGCAGTCGTGGCCCGTCCATCGGATCAGGATCACACTGACGAGTCGGAATGTGGCCAGCTTGGAGAAGGGTGAGAAAGTTCGTTCCGTATTAGTGGCGTTGTCTTGACTCTGTGTTGGTTACAGGGGGCTCATTCAAAATAGCAAATGTACTCTAGAGGCCCTGTACTTTCAGCTGCCTCGTACGGTAGCCGACTATCTTGCATGTGGGTATGCGTTCATGGGGAACCGCGATTGGGTACCGGTCAACCACGGACTCTGCGCATCTTGTCAAAGGCGACACCGAATCAGAACGTGATCACAGGCGTGTTGCTTCGTGATTTGCATTGCTTTACTAGAAATAAATGCTGCGTAGGAACACACGTTTTCTTTCAAGTACTTTCTTTTCTGTTTCCCAGGGTAGGCCACAAGCTCACAAAGCCATGGGTTTCTTTCAAACAACACAATTGCAGTATAAAACCCGGAACAGCATAGGTTTGAGTGCAAAGATTGCGTTATTTATTGCTTCCCGCTGTCTTGTGGCAACCTCAAGGGCGGTGCGGGCTTGGCACTATTATTTTTAATCCTTTTTTTTTTATGGCCCACTCTACTATGTCTTGTGGCAAGAAGTATGTGGGACAGACTGGGCGCTGTCTTGACTGGCTGCGCGAGCGCGACGATAATGCAAGAAATTCATACTAGAAAGGGCTGGGACTGTGTTGTTTCTAAATCGGTGCTATGTAATTTGATAAGTCGAGGTCGGCTAACTCGACAGATCATTGTAGAGCAAAAGTTAGCATCATTTGGGAGTAACTGCGTCAGTTCACTGTCAATTTCATTATCAAGAAAAGAGCTGGGCATTTTTGTTATGACCTAGTAATCTTTCGCATGTTCAACAAGCATGACACCGGCCGCATTTGTTGAACCTTGAAGCACTCTGCCACTGCATTGCAACACTGTTTTATGCAATTGAAATTTCTGTGTAACGTGCCCATGAATTGACCTGAAGCATTTTGACCGCAAGCTTCAGTTGGCACACGCCGGCCAATTGAGTTGAAATTTGTGTAGTGGTGGCATCGGAATGCTTTGATTCGATGTTTTTTTTTATATGTATATGGAATAGTAGTTAAGTTGTTTTCAAGGTGCTGCAGGCTTAACTCTTAAGCTTTTTTTTTTCCCCACCCCCGTGTACAGTGTGTGCTGACCTCATCAAGGGTGCTAAGGACAAGGAGTTGCGCGTCAAGGGTCCCGTGCGGATGCCCACCAAGACCCTGCGCATCACCACCCGTAAGACACCTTGCGGTGAAGGCTCCAAGACCTGGGATCGCTACCAGATGCGCATCTACAAGCGTGTCATCGATCTCCACTCGCCCTCCGAGATCGTCAAGCAGATCGTATCCTTCCTGTCTTGCTTACAAGTTGAGCTTGAAGCTGCGTTGAGTAGTTGCAGTGCATGTGGTCGTATTGCTTTCCAGTATTTGTTGCCTTGTCACGGCTTCATGTCTTCCTGTTTTAACTTGAAGTTACTTTGTTCGTCAAAAGTACAGAGCCCAAGGGGTTTGGTTTTATGCAATATAGTTAAGGCTATTTAGCATTCATCGTAAGTATTGGAGAGTTGGGGATGAGAATTCGTCTCGCCTTCGTGAGATATGCAACACTTTAGCTGCACAGCGTGGCCTAGGAGGAAGCCTCTTGAGTGGCTTATTTTGATGAAGTCTATATCTCATGAATTTGTTCAGCTTAACGGAAGCACATGAAACTTAATCTTATTTGTGACCATATTGGCTCTTTTAGTAAATCAGTACTGAGACAAACGTGAATGAGAATGTTTAACGGAAAAAAAACCGGTTAGTTGCTAGGAAATATTCTGCAACACCAATAGGTTGTTTCAACCTTTGTGACATTTGTTTTTTTTACTCGGAGGAGGACCTTATGTGTTGTGTTTGCATATGCTGCTTGCTCCTGTTATGCTTTGATTAAACGATGGCTTTGTTGAGCGAGTTGGCAGCATTCAGTTGTGTGTCAGATTGATGGCCAACTATTATTAATCAGTACTCTCTCTGGACTTATAACGCCTGCAATCACAAACCTTGAGCTCTGCTTCTAGTTTTTTTTTGTTGTTGGCACTGTCTTCCGAAAATTCCACTCACTTTGCATGTGCCTTGCAGCACTACGACAGGCATCAGTCGACTGCTCTCTCCTGTGGAATGATAATGAAGCTTTACAGTTTGTGTGAGAAGAAATTTACCGTGTTTTGAAAGAAAAAAATGGGCTTGCCCTCAAGGAAAATAATGAAGTTTCATCATTATAAAATCCCATGTAGTGTTGGTTAAAAAAAATTCCTAAAAGCCTGCTTTTTTTATCATGCATGTTTGCACCACTCACTTCTGATTGTCATGTTAGCTTGATGAGTGAGCATGCAATGCATTTGAAGTGGAACATTTCATTGTTTGTATTCCTGCTTTCCTTAACCTAGTCTACACAGACATCGATCAGCATTGAGCCTGGTGTCGAAGTTGAGGTCACCATCGCCGACTCTTAAGCTGGGTCCACATGCCACCATAAAGACGGAGAATAAAACAAGTAGCTGGCCTTGTACAGTGAAACACTGGGTTTGTCTCGTTGAAAAACAGCTTGACTCGCCTCTTTCCGCAAGGAATGACTCCATTGTCATTTGTAAAGTTTTATTCTTTTGACACATCTGAGAATAGTGCAAACATTTTGTTAGCAGAGCTTACAGGTTTTTTTTTTCTGCTTTGTTGGAAAAATGAATTGCTTTACAGCAGCAGTCTTGCAGACTGTGTCGTTGCTTTAGCTACGAGGGATGCTGTAGTGGAGGGCTCCTGAAGCCTGAACTCCATTTTCGCGAAAACTCAAGCGAAGGCGGCGGTGACGAGCGACGTCGTCGCGTGAAGTATTTTTGCCGTGCTGCTTGTCTCTTTGATCTGATCTGCACCAACAGAAAATTTCGCTCGTCGCCCGGAAGTCCCCTGTGCGATTGGCCAATCAGAGCCCCACACAGCCGTTTCCGGTTTGTCCATGGTTTGTCAGAGCTTCTCCAAGATCCGAGATCACCTCAACAAGCGCGTCGTCTTGGTCATCGCCTCCGCCTAGAAAATATTTGCTTTGCTGTAGGTGTGAGGCAGACCCGCATTGTTTAAATAATGAAAACAATCTACTTGTTGGTTATGGAGGGCTAGCAACATTTGGAGCGAACACACTGCAGGGAGAGACGCGTGCCGTGCTGCGGGTACCTTCGCTCCAACTGTATATACGAGCAGAAACACTTGCGGCGCGCATTCTCACTTGTACATTACAGTTTGCTCACTTAGAAGAAGATTGCGGTGACAGTTTACGGGAGTGTTTTTACTAAGAAGGAGTGCACAGGCACCGAACGAAAGCACACCTCCACCGTGAATCTGTGATGTGGCTTCGTCTGCGCAAGCACGCCGGCTTGGTTATCTCCACTGCTTCTACACCGCTTCCGTAGGGAAAATATTTCTTTTGCCCCGACTATGAGGCACACTCACAAAATTTTAAGAGAGAGCAGGTTACGGACGTGTTTACTAAGCTGAAGTCCGCTGTGCACGTCGCAGGTGCCCGACGCCTGCCGCCTTCGCTTGCATGGAGGTTGCCCACTAAGCGAGGTTCGCCGTCACGTCGCTCGCTCTTTTCACGCACATGTAGCCCAAGCTTGATAGCTTTATGGGAGTCGCTGCTGAAGCAAATGTGCAGCTAAATTCATGGAAATGAAAAAAAAATAGCCAAGCTAGTGCTTTGAGCAGAAACAGTGCAAGAGCTGCTGTAAATGCTCAGCCACCATAGTTGCATTGCTGGAAATATTGACGCCAGCGCTCGGGAAGACGAACGCGCAGATCAAGAAGAGAACGAAGTGTTGAGGAAGCGCTCTCGTCCAGGGCTACGCCGCTACTGACTCTCGGTCTGACTGCGCAAACGCCAACGTGACAATATGTCCATATGCCACCTCGAGGTATTTTGTACAGTGAAACCTCGTTACACAAACATGGATATTACGAATTATTAACTGTATCGAAATGTTCCTAATAACAAACATGAATTTACATATTGAATGCGGTTTGCCATAAAACTGGAAAATCGAACTGCCGAGTGCCAAGCTATGCCCATTGGGATGGCAGGCGGCAGGCTTCGCCTTACTGCATGGGTGACTGGTGGTGGAGCGGCAAACATTCACGCCGTGGTTCACACTAGAGTCACTCTAGTTCACACTATATCGCATGTGCCAGCAGTACCACAGATGATATAGCGGCGAGAACAGAGGCCGGTGTACTGTGCGATGTCAGTGCACGTTAAAGAACCCCAGGTGGTCGAAATTTCTGGAGTCCTTCACTGCGGCGTACCTCATAGCATGAGTCGCTTTCGGACGTTAACAGCCATAAACCAGCTGGTAGCCAGGCGCTCGGAACCTGTTTACGCCTTTTGCACCCGTCGACAGTGCCTCGAAACCAGCGACACGGTCGGTTGTTGTGGCTTTTCAGCAGCCGGCCTCTGCTCATGTTGAGTGGCACGGAGCTGCTATGGCGAAAACGGCGACAGCTTTCATCTTGGCGTCCTATTTTTTCCGCGACACTGCTGTAATGCGAGGAAGCCACAATAGCTAGCGTTTGACCTGCCGCCACGTGCTGCGGTGCTGTGCGGAAAAGTCAACTGGCGTTTGTCACTCGATTTTTTGCGCCCACCACAATCGCCTTGAGTGTTTTCGCAATGGCGCTAAAACTACGGTAACGGTCTCTCCCAGTTGCTCTTTCGCTGACTAAATTTAGCTTCTCCGTAGCAAGTTATTTGGAGAAATTTTATACTGCGAATTCCAGCTATAGCAAACCATTTTACGATTTTTTACCAGTTCGCTTAACGAGGTTTCACTGTATGTGGCCTTTATTGAGAGTAATATTTCATTAAGGTGCTAATAGGACCTTGTATGAGTAGGTACCATTGGGTTTATCCTTTGCAGAGTTCCCTGTCTTCAGCCTTGCCTTCGTACACCTTATCAAGACTAAATTTCTTGGTTTTCGCTTTAATTAGTTGACAGAAAAGTGGACAGGATTTTATCAAGACTAAATTTCTTGGTTTTTGCTTTAATTAGTTGATGGAAAAGTGGACAGGGTTTGTTCTCACAAATTATGAAGTCTAGATAGTTAAAGATGTGGATGCTGTCACGTGGCTAGAGAGAGTGCACACAAACTTTGCAGTATCATTTTTGCAAGGCTGTGCACTTCATATGCTTTACTCTGGACTAGCTTAGAACCATGAAGGACCTGTTGAGTTACACATTTTCTTTTCTGCATAGTGACATCAATTAGTCTTCCAGCACTGTTTCACCATGAATCGGTAACATGAAATAGTGCCATTATTGCTCGGTAAATTTATATTGTGTTACTATGCAGAGTGTGTGAACAATTTAACTTGCAAGTTGGTTATTTATTCAAATTCTTGATGCAAGGTAAGCGCGGAGTTTGTATAAATTATACAAACAATATACTGTAGACATTTTGTTGGCACCTTGTTGCAGTAAGGGGGTACACTCGGCAGCTTTGCAGCAGTCGTTAAGAATTCAACAGCTTTATGTCCGTTCGATTTGGCTGCGCTAATTCAACTACTGCTATACGACCTTTTGGTTGACTTGCACTCTCCGAAATGGGAGTGCAGCAAGATGGCAGCACTTATGCGTATGTCGAAGATATGACTGCAGCCTTAATGAAATGGTAGCAGTCCTTTCTTGAAAGGGGCAGATGCATTGCTGGTTGTGGCGGGGTTGTAAGCCTGAGCAGTGAAGTCTAGCCCTATGGGCAGCATTTCAATGCAAATTTTAAATCGTGTGTGCAATAATTCAATGAGTATCTTTGGGAAAATAGTTTTCTGGAGCTTGTTAATGGCAAACTTCATTGTGGTTTGCTGTTTGGAAATTCTAAACACATGAGCCAGCTGATGGCCATGAATCTACTGTACTCATGGAAAGGGAGTCATGGTACTTTGTGTTTGCATTGCAAGAATTGTAGTTACCAGCTGCAGAGACGTGACTGTGTGGCCACTTAACATTTTTGAGGGACAGTTGTAATTCATTAATGTAACAATGCTGCACCATGTGATCTTTGTTGGCAGTGCCCCAAAATTACCTGCAGTCAGAACTAGGGTTTTGAGAAGTTGTAAAAGGTTCAAACTTGCATGCTTATGTTGCGGTAGTATGGCACTAGCCTAAGTTTTTCTATTACTTCACGATAAATAAGTATTCATTGCAGATGGATGATATTGAACACCAAATTAAAAGTGTAGGTACCTCTGGACAGGTTCACAGAACCCTTTGAGTGTATTTCTACTAAGACCAATCTGTGATAAGGCTGTGGTTGTGTACTTGTCGTAAACTTCATTGAGATGAGCGGGTGTCAATGTGAGGCACTACAGGATTGCAAATTGATTTTGAACCGTGTATAAAGAAGGCCTGCAAGCCTGGCCCCTGGTTCAGGTCTGAATGTACTTGGTGCCTTTTACCTTCTGCTTGCACACCTATGTTTCTACGTCATATTGGGAACTTTTATTTAGAGCTGAAAAAAAAGTCTGTTTTATACAGAGTGGCACATCCTATAGCAGATTTTGTTTGGCTTGGCTGCATAGTTATGTAAGGCACTGTATAGTAGTTTTCTAAAAAGTTTTATATTTTGTAATCTTTTGGGCTACATTGCACATCACTGCGGCATATTCAACCTATTTATCTCGCAAGATGTCTACAAAAAGCTTTGCTATAGCATAACTTCATGTCGTTATATCTTACACGATGACTGCAAAACAAGCTCTGCTACAGCATAACTCCGCGTCTTTGTTAGAAACAGCTTTTCCATATTGTTGACACATCTTCACATGCTCCACGGATTGCACTACAGAACTGACAAACGGTAGAAAGCAATGGGTGAGGTGCGTTTCTGAAGTTAGCCTAAAGGATCACGGGAAATGTCTGATTTCGCATTTTCCGCTTCCAACTTTTCCCCCATGCTCGCCTGCTTCATTTCAGTCGCTGTGTTGATGTCGCTCATTGTACTGAATCATCGCAAGGCTAATATGGCGCCAACTCTCTTCGGATTTGTGGCACACACTCACACAAATGCGAGCTGTAGTGCATCCAAAGTAAAAATGGGACGAGGCTTTCCTATGCGCATGCTTGCGCTGTGTTGAGATGCAGTGCACTTAGTGGCACATATGGGTAGTTTGCTAGCCCACTGGCAGCCTTTACATGTTGCAAGGAAAGTACATCTATCGTCTAGTCATTTGTGTACGCTTCATCACTTAGCCATGCGGCAAGGAATGATTATATAATGAATGATGCGTTAGACTCATTCAAACACAGGTGAAATTGGCTGCAACACATGTACAACAGCCAGCCTACGCTGGCATAATTAACCATGACACTGCGCGCTTACATATCTATTCTTTACTTCTGCAGTCAAGCCACAGAGATCTGCAGTACACGCTGTTTTTGCAATGATGCAGTGCAATTAGTGACGTTGCAGTACAAGTAAATTAGTGAACAATCAGTGATAGCACATACAGCGACTGCAATGTAACTGGCAAACAGGGTAAGAAAATTGGAACCAAAAGTATTTAGCAGACCTTTTTCCATGGTTCTTTGCCCACTGTAGGAACGCACCTCTCTTATGACCTAAACTTCCAGTCGGGCTGGAGCACATTAATGTGTACACTTGGATGTTTTATGTCATTACAAAGGGAATTTCTTGTGCAGTGCACTGCTTGCAAGCTTCACTTGGCTATAGTGGCTGTCCATGTGGCATGCTGTAACCTTCTAGCTGTGCAGGTTGGCCTGCTGAATTTTGCTGCTCTAGTCGTACAGGCACTGAAGTATTAACTACGCCAAGCGCGTGCTGTAGGACGAAAGACTTCAGGCCATTATCCGCGTACGCCAGGGGGCACCGAACCAGGGTGGTTCGCACAGTGGAGTTTCGCTGACACGAAAACTCGCCGAAAGTCTGGTAGGTGTGCCCGTGCCAAGCACGCATGATTTCCCGATTACACTCCAGCTGCAGTTGTCGGATGGGGCGGTCGTGAGATATCAGCTGCCGTTTTGGGCAACTGCTCCTGGTTCTAGAACACTGTTCTCCAATGCTCGCGTCAGGGGAGTTCCACACGATCTCTGGAATCACTTCGAACAAGTGCCACGCGGATTTGTCCAACAATGCGGGCCCCCCTGAGTGGGCTACGAGATCGAGTCGTACACGGAGTCACTGTCCATGTGCGACGTGCCGTAGCCGTCGTCTCCCGCCGGCTCGAAGTCCCCGGCCTTGATAGGAAGCACATCCCTGGACAGCAGGTAACGAGGCGTCCGCGTGGGGCGGGGCCTGGGTATCGACTCGTAGATGTGGTCCGTCGTGGACGCGAACAGCCTCGTAGAGGCATTCGGCCCAACAGTCCGGAATACGCCGAGCTTCTCGAACTCATCGGCCGTCTCGGACCCGTCTCCTCTGGGACCCAGCTTTGCCGCCGCCTTCTTCGCGGATGATCTGTGGAGGGACCATAGCCGCTTGAAGGGGTTGCTCGAGGTCGAGGACGTGGAGGACTTTTTGGACAGCGTGGACATCTGGGACTTGAGCGTGGGCACCCCGGAGGAAGGCAGGTCGACGAAGGAGCAGGCCGACTTCTTGCTGGCCGAGGACAGGGACTTCTTGAGGACGACGCTGTTGAGCTGCACCTGGTGCTTGGGCACCACGTGGTGCGCCACCTTGATCTCGCTGCGCCACCGGTCCGCTTCCTCGAGGCAGTGTCTGAGCATGCGGTTGTACAGCTGGCTCGACTTGCCCATCTTGCGCGAGTCCCGCTCCGGCACGAAGGAGAAGGTGGAGCCCATGTCGATCTCCAGCAGCGTGGGCCGTCCGTCCTGTAGGCTGCAGGCCAGCACCACTTCTTGCTCCTGCGCGAATAAATGGCCGTCGAGAAACAATATACAGTCAAGCCTCATGGCGGATAAATTCAACCTGCAACAACATTTATTCGTCGTAATCGCTTTTCTTGTTATGACCATTGACGACTCTGACCGAATATGTCGAAGTTCGGCAGCGGCTGCAGATAAAGTGATTGGGAAATGGGTCCTTTTACCCATTTCTTAATCATTTTCCAAGCATTTCCCCATAAAGAAGCCGAGCACCAGGCCAGGGGAAAGCTTGTGCCCATTGTATCGCCGGTGGGTACCCGGCGGCACTGAGGATCGAACCCCGCACCTCCCGCATGCGAGGCGGATGCTGCGATTGCTTTGCTACGTGTTTTCACGTAGAGTGCCGCATAGAAACGTGATAAGTTCTTTGTCGGGCGTACCTAAAACGTAAGATGAAGCGGTCGTCTAGGGGCGAAATGCAGTTTTTTCTCCTCCTTCAGCTCCCTCTGAACAGCAGCTGCCGTGCTAAGACACTACCAAGAACTTCCCCACCGTTCTTGCTCTTACCGACTTGAACAGTTGAACTCATGCTACAACGTTGACACTTCTACTTGCAAAGGAACATTACTGCATTAACAAGAAGAGTTAAATGCCCGTTTCAAAGAGAGCCAAACAGGAGCGAAGATAGGCGGGCAGGAGGTGACGTTCTTAGCTCCTTTTAATTCATCCTGTTTGTTGAGCTGTAAATTTTCCAGAAATACGAAGCACCAAATAGCCGGACTTTGTACGGTTTTTGTACAGTCTTTCGTATTTCAATGGAAACTCTTACAAAATATGTCGCGTTCAATTACCTATATGTATCCAATAATGGGTATACGCATGATTTCGTTATAGACATTGTTCTGATAACGAGGCTGAAGTGCAGTCTTTGTCATCAATATACAGCTCAAGGGGTTTAGTTCTAACACGTATATAGGAGCTCTTTTAGTGTCCTTGGGAATTCTAGAAGTTGAGGACTGGAGTTTATCTTACCTTCACAGGATGCTGGAGATACATAATGAGCCACACAGCACAACCCAGAAACAAACCCCTTGAATTTTATACTTTTGAAAAGGGCTGCACATAAGTGATGATGCGACGTGAGTGCTTAGTTCCTCCATGTATGCAGATAGATGGATGAAATCAGCTTCCACGTGTACTCGTGCGAGCGCTCTACGGAGGCCAGCAGAAGGTGGCGTTCACTGCATCAAAAGTTATATGTAGGCGAAGCGCGCTTTCAAGGGGCGATGAACGGTGTCGTCGGGTAAAGCCCTCGGGACCACCCATCTTCGATGCCATTTGAACAAAACTTTTCGCAAAATATGTATGCGTTGCAGTATATTTCGCAGGAGGAAAAGTAAACTTTTTTATGCTTGTGCTAAACGCACTGGAACAGCTGATGAAGTCGAGAGTTTGACGGAATCCCGTCTGGCCGGGGGGATACATTTCAAACTGGAACAGCAGATTATCGCTATCGGAAGGACTACGAAAGGCGTCAAAATCTGCGTGGGAGAGAATTGCACGCACACTCTGAACATTTCTCACGTTCTCACGTACACAGTTGAACCATTTCTATAGTGCCACCAACGTCAGGATCGCTTGCTACTTAGTAAAATTACAGCGAAGTGTCAGTTCAGAATCTCCTAAATTGACTCAATTTATCCTTCAGATATCACATTGAGTTCTAGCCTAAATTAAAAGTGCCTACAACATACTGTATACATCGACTTTTAATTCGGACCAAAGTGTATTGTGTTCTTATTGAGTCAGAGCAGCGGTAACACGAGAACACTTTGTCGACATTTTTTTTTTTTTGCGGTGGTTATGTGTTTGTTGGTAGCTGTTTTTTCTCTTTGCGTTCCAGGCAGGGAATTCTGACGATACCCCGCATCAACAGACGCAACATATTGCTGGTAAACGTTCCGCACACAACGGTATCGCGCTTTATAAAATGAGCGCGACGTTTTGAATGAGGGTAAGGGGGACAGGTGGCCATACCTGCACGTGTTCGAGCCTGAGTATGCCGGTGAATCCGCACGGGGTCCTGAGCAGCGGTCCGCACACCAGGCGCACGGTGAGGGGCACCCGGGCGAAGCGGAGAAGCTGCGTCAGCGGGAACACGTGGTTGGGCGAGCGCGAGGAACGGCGTGCAACGGAGTAGAACTTTCCCCGGGACGAGAGGGGCACGAAGACCACGTCGCCCGTGGCCGCGTGGCAGCACTTGGCGTAGCGGCACTCGGACACGGAGACGCCGCGCAGGGCGCCGCCGCAGCTGGTAGCCCGGATGTTCACGTCCTCGTAGACGCCCAGGAAGCCTAGCACCTGGCCCGGGAGAACCTGCGACAAAGCAGTGCACACAGAGTTCGTCGTCATCGTCATCATATTCGTACGCCATCGTACACGTGCATTGCTTCTCTGCCATGGTGTGGCGATGGCGCACTGTTAATGGCCACGAACATGACGAAGATGAATTAGTGAATGAGTAATTAATTCAGAGAAAGAGCTCTGTCGTGATTTTCTTCCTATGTTTCCGTTCCAATTTACAAGTTATCTCCAGAAAAGTTGTAGGTGCAATGGAGATCCTCAGTGCACAGAGCTTAAATTGCTGATGCCTAACACAGTCTTTCATTAAAATTCTAGGCTTTCGTCACCACAGAAAAAGACGGGATATGCTTGAGACAAGACAGTGGCATCGTTCTCTTCTGTTTCGAACCTTCTACGATGCTTCTTCTCCATTTATCTACACAGGGACTCAGTCCTTGCAAAGCTGGCGCGTACGCAGGGAGTGACAGCGTACATGGACGGCTTGCGCACGGCGTCGTAAACTGGAAAAAATATGTCACTGGTGTGGCACCAAGTATGTGATACTATGTGCAGCCAAAGCATTGTGGGAGCACACGCACAAATATATCCTACTTCTTTTCCGCGCAAGAGAGCAGAAAGCTGGGTGGCACAAAGCGAAGGAATGGCCGCACACTGGGAATCAAAATTGTGGCCGAGTGCATGTGTACCCGCATTCGATCACCCTATTTCTCCTCTTCTTTCCTGCCTTCACAGCGGGGAAACTGAAAAAGGAAATTAATTAAGAAAGGATAGGCCCAGTAATGCCCGCACACTCTCTGGACTAGAAGCCAAGGTGTGGTCCTTGTGTCCACTATGAATAGAGTGTACTAGTACACTGTAACCATGACCGAGACCATGACTGTGTCTTTTCTTTTCTTACCCCTGCTGCTTTCACTTTTTCCTTCCGGTTTGTCGCGCTGCTCTTGAGGGAGGGATATGTAACTTTCGCCTGTGCATTCAATGTATCAAGATGGCGGCCGCGATGGCGTCAGCGCAAGCCCTTCAATACCAGTGCGCTTGCAGTAATAGCTACAGTACCACTCACCACGGTGCGGCTGTACTCTGCCCTTCCGGTCTCGTGGCTGTGCCCCAGCAGTCGGTATCCCTGCAATGGTTCCCTGGCCAGGAAGTGGGACACGTGCGCCAGCGCCACCTGCTCCAGGCAGCTGAAGTAGCCTGCCGTGTGGCCGTCCTCCGAGATGATGGCGAACCAGCCTGCGAATGGCAACAACAACAGCCGCGGATCAGGCATACGAGTCCACAGAGTCCACATTCCTCTTAGCTTCCCGTCTCGCAGCAAGGGACGCTATTTAGGAATTACGACGCAACGCTAGCATGACAGCAAGGCACAACCTTGGCTCTGACCAATAATAATAATTGGTTTTGGGGGAAAGGAAATGCGCAGTATCGGTCTCATATATCGTTGGACACCTGAACCGCGCCGTAAGGGAAGGGATAAAGGAGGGAGTGAAGGAAGAAAGAGATGCCGTAGTGGAGGGCTCCGGAATAATTTCGACCACCTGGGGATCTTTAACATGCACTGACATCGCACAGCACACAGGCGCCTTAGCGTTTTTCCTCCATAAAAACGCAGCCGCCGCGGTCGGGTTCGAACCCGGGAACTCCGGATCAGTAGTCGAGCGCCCCAACCACTGAGCCACCGCGGGTTGGCTCTGACCAACAGGACCGTTTTCCGCAGTGAAAAAGTACAGGAAACAAAAAGCGAAGCTTGTTGTTTCAGCTGACGGGACATGGCTTCCCATGCGTGTTTCCTTCTCACTTCTAGGCCAGTCTTGAAAACCTGCACTTTCAAGCAGACTGTCTGCGTGAAGCACGGGAGTGTCAGTTCCCACGGTTCAGATCCAGCGTGCTATCACATGCTTAGTCGACACACGTGATCAAGAACTGAACCAGTGCACAGTGTTTCATTTTCAACTAGGCTTTCACTTTATCATAAGTGTTGCGTTGTCTGTATTCCCACTGGTGGTAAACCAAGCGCCGACTTCCGTTATTCCTTGACAGTGCTAGTTGTACACCTGTCACCAGAGCATGTGAAGTAGGCTGTTCACTTTGTTTTTGAAAAGAGAAACGAACCGCAAAAAGCGCTAAACACGAGAGGTGAAAAAGAGCCATATCATTTAGGCCTTTGGTGCGCACCGACACCAATGACACCAGGATACGTTTTATATCAACGCCTCCCAGAATGTTGTTGGACCCGCCCTCCTGGGTCTTCTGCTTCAGTATCCACTCATTCTCATTCTCTCTCATCTTTCACTCCTTCCATGGTGTGGTTGATGTGTAAGAGAGTTGATGTTGCATTGTGTCGAAATGGCACATAACTACGACGAAGCATTGATGATTGCCCAGGGTTTGGAGATAAGACCCGAAGAAAGAATTCTTACAAACAGACTAGTGAAACAATCGCAGGAGAAGAAGGCAAAGAGAAATGGTGGAGAAAGTCTTTTAGTATATTTAAAGATGATGGAAATGATCGTGACACAGCTTTGGAAGAAGTTTGAAGTTAACATAAGAATCCGCCGACCGTACTGATTATGACCGGGACATACTCTCACGCTGGCTTCAAATCATGCTCCTTGATGTTCGCACCGAATTAGAGAAATACCGCAACAGATACATAGAGCATTAAATTGCGAGGGATATCTCCACGCCGTTCCTCTCTTCCCACTATCTTCCTTCTCCCCCTCCTTTCTATGAAGGGCGCAGGTATAACTTTGCATCTCTTCAAAAGCGCGAAACCAAGCCAGCGGACAGAACGCGCGAAATACCGATTTACGTATTCTTCTCCGCGCCATCACCGTTGACGAGCGTCGTGACGGGTGTTTCCCAGACCTTGTGCTTCAGGGCGCGAACTGCGTCTTCCGCCCTTGATGGGAGAGCATATCATAGCATCGTCCCGAAGAAGAAGGCGCCACGGAGACTCCGGCAATGCGTCCTTCTTCGGGGCCGGGTCACACGGGGCCCTTCAAAAGCGAACTTGACGGCTCCTGCCGCGCGAGGAAGAAGAGCAGCCAGAGTGAGAGGGGACGGCGGTGTGAGCCCGGAGGAAGACCATGTTCTACCGCATTTTATCCCTCACTGTTCCGGAGTTGCCGGGTTCGAACCCGGCCGCGGCGGCCGCGTTTCGATGGAGGCGAAGGAGGAAAGAACATTTATTGCGCTCTCGAATTCTTTTTAGATGGCTTCAGATGGTGTCTTTCTTCTTCGGTTGGCACTCCATCTTGTAACAGGGTTGGGGCCTAGTCTAAGGCTCCACTGAGTATGGCTGCGCCTCGCACTCTGTTTATCAGACCCTTTTGAGTCTCCAGGTGTGTGCTGGTCAGAATACCCTCCCACTGTTCCATATTCGGGTTATTGACTATCATAATGATCGGCGGCGCTATCTTTTGACAGGTCCATGACGTATGATAGAGTGTTGGTTTGTTACCACACCATGAACATCTTGCCTCGTACTGTGTAGGAAACATTTTGCTTTAGATATTTAGGCTGGGGAACGCGTCTGTTTGGATTAATCTCCATGCAGCTGCGTCTTCCTTGCTTAGTCTTGTGTTGAGTGGTGGATATCTTCTTCTTACACTTTTGTAGTAATTCAGTATGTCTGGATATTTTAAGGTTACTGGTTCGGGTTCCTCATGGCTGTATGCGTAGGGTGCTCGGCTTGTATGTCCTCGAGCCACTCTATCAGCTACTTGGTTTCCCTTTACCGCTGTATGCCCTGGTATCCAGACAATCGTGTGTTTAATGTTTTTGTCGGCTGGGTGGGTGTCTATAATGCATAGCGCTCTGCTCCGTGCAGTCCTTTAGTGACGCGCTTGTCACTTCTTGTAGGTTTTCGTTTACAACTGGCTACTGCGCCGTTGTTGTGGTCGTATCTCGCAACGTCGGTGTATGCAACGTTGCTTTTCTCCCCTAACCTTTTTTGCATGTGTTCGGCCCTATATAGCCTCTCTTCTTGCCTTATGTAGATTTGGATCCATATTTTTTGGTATCGGCGCGACATGTATTGTGCTCCGATTCTCTTCGGGTATCTCTTTTGTGGCCTCGAGTTCCTTTACTAGTCCTTCGCTGCAGTATCTCATTAGGAGTACCCTTCCTGCTTTGGTTTGTTTTAGTCTTTGGATTTGGTTGCTCATTATTGCCTCCTTTAGCGCGGCAAAGGTATTATGTATCCCTAGCGCTAATAGTTTTTCGGTTGATGTGCGTTGTGGCATGTGTAATGCTGTTTTGTATGCCTGCCTTATTAGGCGAAACGCAAAAAGGCGCCTGTGTGCTGTGCGATGTCAGTGCACGTTAAAGATCCCCAGGTGGTCGAAATTATTCCGCAGATTTCCACTACGGCACTTCTTTTCTTCCTTTCTTCTCTCGCTTTCTTCTTTATACCTTCCCTTACGGCCCGGTTCGGGTGTCCACCGAGATACGTGAGACAGTTACTGCTCCATTTCCTTTTCTCAAAACCATTTTTTTTCCTCACAAGCCGCAGTGCACTTCTCGCTTCAGTCAATGAAAATGAAAAAAAAAATAGGGGTGGAGAAAAGGAAAGGCGCAGGACTTGCTACAAAATTGGTGGACTTCTCAAGCGTGCAGAAAGGAAAGGGATGAAGGAGGAAGTAAAATAATTCACAGATAAAAAGGTGCCGCAGTGGATGGCTTTCGGGTTAAAGCGCAACAACGTTTAATCCCAAAACACTCTATGTGGCGCAATAATAGAGCCAATACAAAACGTAATGAACAAATAGTCAAGCTTGGATTGCCACTGGAGGGGAACGAATATGATTCGTGGATAATAATGTAATAATAATAATAATAATAATAATAATAATAATAATAATAATAATAATAATAATAATAATAATAATAATAATAATAGGTTCCGTTAGGGGGACTCGATATGGAGAAGGAGGGGGGTGTTCAGAGGTCATACGTAATCATAGAGGAAGGCAAATAATTAGCAGAACAAAAAGATTATAAGACAATCAAAAACGGAAACAACATAAAATAATTGTTAGACACACTATAGCTACACAGAAAGATCGAAAATATTACAATAATGCGCACAAATTTGAATGCACAAACACGAAATATGGCAAAAAGTAGAACAGAGAAAAATAGACGATAATGCAGTAATATAAGCAAATCGGTTTGAAGTGTAAGGTAATTAGTAAAACTGGGGCGACAGGAATTCGGGGCGATGTCATGGGTTAGACAGCCCGTATTTTCGTCGAGAAACCAGCCACGTTATGATACGGCTCTGGCTGCGACCCGCGCGGATTACGGAGCGAAAGATATGGTACCCCGTCTGCCACGGTATGCGGAAATCAGGACGAAAACGACGCTCGGAGCATTCGCGCGCGCATTACGTCACCACGCCGACAGCTCGGCCACCGCTATTCCTCGGCCATTGTCTACCACCGGCATATAGGCGGTGGGCAGAGGAGGAGGTGGAGAAGGAGGGGGTCATACTCCGCCGGCCGGTCTTCCCACACAACAGAAACCGGTGCGTGTGCGTTGTACATTACACTGCAAAACACGGCTGGTTCATAGTAGAACGATCCGTATGAAGATTCCAGTAATTCCGCATGTTTCTTGTGTGGCTGCTGGAGACTTAAAAATGAGTTCCGTATTTTCCTTGCAACTGATACGTAACAAGTGTAATTTATACTGACTGTTCAGGCAAGACATACAATAAGGCAGGAATACATACAGACGGCGTATGACGTCAAGCACGTCACGAAGAAACCACATACGGAAAGCAGTCAGAAGTCGTACGAAAAGCTTGCGGACAGCACATCGATTTATGCATATTGTCCATATCTTACGCACTCTGTATTTTAGTAATTAAGCGCACCTAGCTAATCGGGAAATATTTCAGTTGGCCTTTACAGCTGAATATTGGTACAACCAACGCCACATATCTACGAAAAAACTCCGTTTTAAATCTGCCGAGGCGAAGTCAACGGGGAATGCAATGTCGGATATAGCTCTTACGAAAATTCGAAGGTTCGAGTCACCAACTGTTAACTGTCAGCAACAAACCGCGCGGCATGATCGGGTCTTGAAGCAAATTTTCTCAACTGATATGGTTGATAAACTCTGCCTACAATCGTCTGTAAGCGTCACGACCGTGTCTAAACGTTGTTGGCAAAACGCGTGATGTGTTTCGACGAAGTAAGATGACGAACAGCCGTTGTATTGAGAAAAATCATAACAACGGCGCGACTGCGAGTCGCAAGCACGCAGACAATGCATAATAAAGAACACGGGTTTTGGTAAACAATGGCAATGCCAATTAATTTATAGCAGCCCGTCGAAGGCCGGCAGCATATCCGTGCCGAGGCGCTATCTCGAACGTGTTTCTCAGTCGACACACAAGAAGCGGTACTGCCGGTGAAGCAAGTTAAAGTTATAAAAAGTTCTACAAGTTAAAGTTCTCATAAGAATAAAGCCACTTAGACAAGCAACTAGTGCTATTGATCGTCTAGCTACTTTGTTGTGAGTGTGATTATTTAATACGGTGAAACCTCTACAGGAGGAAAGGACAAAGCTAGAAGCCTTCACCTATTTCGCGGCAAGTAGCGGTTGAAGTCACGGCCGCTTCCGCCGGCATCAGACTTAAGGTCTGCTAACGGGTATCCACAATTAACAATTAAGTATGAATGCATAGCGTGCAGGAAATTCTCGCACTCACTTAACTCTTCTAGGCGCCGCTTAGCCAACGTTACCGCACTGGTGAGCGCCGAGAGTGCGTTTACGGCGCAAGTAAAGCGTGCTGGAGTGCGATGACGTCATCACGCACGCAGTCGGGCATCACCACGCAACGAAAGCGCGGCGCTCACCTAACAAGAAAACGGGAAAGCGCGGCTGAAAGCGGAAACAGAAGATGGAGGAAGCGTGCGCGTGTACGCGAGGCGAACGTTTGCCACAACGGCGGAGAAGACCGTGACACGCATATCTCTCGGCTTTCCCTCACGCCGGCTCTTTTTCTCTCCACGTCTCGCTTCTTCTTTCTATTCTTTTCTCTCATACCACAGAGCGCGCCATCGCCGAGGGTCAAGGGGTCCACTTGACACGAGAGAAGCGTCGTCCATAGTTGATGACTCTGGCTGAACAAGAGGCACACGCCGCAGTATAAGAAGACATTTTATTTCTATTATTATTGTTCTCTCCCCCCCCCCCCCCCGCCCCCTTAGGGAAAGTGAAAATTTAAAATATAAAGTTTGCCGATAAACAACGCGTGCGTTGTAGCAGCCCTAATGCGACGAAGAAGCCTCAGTCCTTGGCATAAATGAGCTGTCGCGCTGCGGGCTGTTGTACATTTGGTGCTGCGCGGACGGACTCACGCCGGCTACATCTCAAAATCAGCGCAGGCTGTGCTGGCCCGACCCCGGCGATAATATGCCCAGTTGTTGGATGCGCCCGTCAATGCGCGAATTCGCGCTATGACGTCACATCGATGTCGAGGAAGATGCGGCGGTCGAGAAGATGCGGAGTTAGCTAAAAAGCTAAACAGTGGAAAGAAAAAGTACTGCTGATAAGTACGGCTCACTCGAGTGCAGAACGAAATTGCGTGCGTTGACAGAGACAATTACCTGTTCTTTGTGCGCGCCAGCATTGTTGACGTCATTGTGTAGCTTTACGGCGCTGTCCGCAGCGATGCTAGCGTATGCAAGGCCCCTGCGGCGAAAGTATTTCGACATCTCTCCGTCGTCGCCGCGCACAGTCTTGATGACGATGCGGCGTCGGTCGCGGTGCGAGTTCTGCGGTCATCCGCATCGCCTTTATTCTCTCCCAGTTACCGCTCGTATACGTTTTCCATTATTTTCGTCTAGGACTTTCCTTCTTTTTTGTTTTGCGTTCATTGTATCGTTAATGTCGCTGCGGTTCAGCGACATCTGGACCAACGTTCTCGCGACAACAAAAGTACCGCTCCAACGGCGCGTGCCGCCGTACGGTCACGTGATTTCGACGATTTCGACGTGACTACAGCCGTGCAGTGCTGCGGAGGCCTGAGTACAGGTGGAGCCCACGCGCAACAGAAATGAAATAGAGCAGTGCGTTCGCATACGAGAAGGAATTCAGTTATTTCTGCACTAAATTTGAAAGCGTCCTCTCGGCAATGTTTGTGCAGACGAGTACTATCTGGAAACAGGAAATGCTGTGATTCTCCCCCGTACTCGTGGACTGATGACTGATCGAATGCTATCAATGCGGTAGTTCTCTTTCATACTACCCCAACCTGTACGATTGCCAAAATAGTTATCCTTCATATTTATTAAGATATAGATATTATTTGGCTGTAATAGACATTTATTGGCTCTCATAATCACGATAGAAGCAGCCTGCACGATGGGCAGTTTGTAATTTCCCATCGTGTCTAGTGAATGCTTTCTCGAGAGCTTCTGCCCATTTGGCCCGGCGCACTAAGTGATGAATAGGCTGCATATTCCTAGCTAGTGGGGGTACAATTATATTGTCCTGAATTTAATTGTACTGGAGCCCTCTGGCTACCTTCTTTCTGTTGGGAATTAAAGGTTTTCCTACCCTATCCTATCCTATCCTATCCTATCCTATCCTATCCTATCCTATCCTATCCTATCCTATCCTATCCTATCCTATCCTATCCTATCCTATCCTATCCGGCGAATGCGACTCCTGCAGGTATATAGGCTGATGCCGTCTGCAGCCTCTTACACCGTTGCACCGTTTTAACGAAACAGGGTGTAGGTGACGTGCGAGCACAAATGAATTTGTGTGCAGCGCGCGCGAGCGACCTGTCTGACCTACCTGCGAGGCTTACTGACGAAAGACTTTGAGTAAACTCTGCCCGAACGATTATCGGCTCTGGTCAACGAGCGCAATCGCGCGCATTGAAGCCACGGAAAAGACGACTGCCTCGGAACGCAGAAAGAGAGACAATGAAAAAGAACGCCCAGCCTCCACTGCACGTTCTCTGTTCGTCCATGACGACTTTTTGAACCATTGATTCTCAGGGTATCTGCCGCGATTTCCGCCATATAAATTAAATATTTTGTTTATTCGAATGCCACCAGGTTTCGTCGCTTCGTTCACAGCGTTTTGAGAGGCATCTATCAAATAACATTTATCATTGTGGTCACTGGAAAAGAAAACCGTGGAACGTTGGCCAAGGCAGGCATTGAATCGCAGACACCTTGCTTCCAAGCCGAGCGCGTGTCTTGAATAATCGCTCGACTTCAAAGAAAGTGAGATGCAATTTATTCATGCATATGGCATTTGCAGCCAATATGTCTACCAGGAACCAAACTGTGTTACTATGACGTAATTTTCAGTATATAGTCCGCAGCGCTCTATTGTGGCTGAAAAAAATATTTTCATACTAGAATAACCGCACCTGGTACATTGGTTTGGTTTGAGAGTTTAACGTCCCAAAGCTACTCAGGCTATGATTGACGCCGTAGTGAAGGGCTCCTGAAATTTCGACCACCTGGGGTTCCTCGACGTGCACTGACGTCGCACAGTACACGGGCCTCTGAATCACGTTGGGAATTTCATGCTATAGCGGGTGGTATTAAATAAGAAAATGCCACATATTCAGCACCTCTAGAGAGTCAGCAAAGCCAAAAATCTCAAATTTTAAATATATGTACCCTACAGACTGTATAGCGGAATGCTTTGATTTGCATTGCTGCGCTTACGTGTTAAAAATGTCCAATAGTACTTTATGAATGTATACTGCAGCGCGATAGAATTCAAGAATGAAGCGGCAAATGCCCTTCAAAGGCGACCTTCCAGCCAATGGAGTCTACGTCGCGGTTAACCTACTTGGAGCTGCTAGCGTTATATCGCAGGGAGTGGCAGACGAAAGCGGATTAACCACGGATTAATCGGATTAACAGCGCGTCAGGAAAATCATCGAGACACCATTGGCAAGAGGGCCTCCTTTGATGTGCATCCGCCGCTTCGTTGAGTTGTATCCGAATACAAGTACGATCACATTGCATTAAATAACATATATTTTTGTCGCTTACCGTTGATCTGAAAAATAGAAGAAAATGGCAAGTCTCAATGACCGTAGACCTTTCTCTGCAGTTCGCAAGTGTGCATGTTATTTTTCCCCATGTTATGTGTGCAGTATGTATGTTCTACCATTGAGCCCATTATTTGTCTATATATCTCTATCCCTGCAATGATGCAAGACAGTACGCTGTAGGTTTTAAATACAGAAACAGTTGCCAGCGAGGACCAACCAACTCGCACAGAGTGAAAGCTGCGGATAGAAAGAAGCGAATGAAAAGAGAGATAGACAACAGCGCACCTATGGCACTCTTTTTAATGAAGCTTGACATCTGACCTCCGACAGCGAATTGCGCGCGCTGAGTTCGCGAGCTGTTAACCCGCAGTCGTTCGGCCTCGATAGAGCCACGCGTCCTCGGATCACCGGAGCTGTCGCGTGCCCATGAGGTTTCGCGTTCTCTCCTCTTTCACTTGATGACAGCGGCCCCGATAGAGCGATGGGGCCGCTGTCGCAGTGTACGAGGTCGTCGTGCTGCTAGCGCACAATGAGCATGATGTGCGTTCAGCACTCACTGACGTCATTCTCCGTCAGTGTAGGTTAGAGCCTTAAGCGAACCCTCCTCTTCCTTTCGAGGTGAAAGCGCAAAGACCATAATGAAAGGACCGTAAGATATGGAAAGTTTGACACAGGCACATTCAGACTCTGGTTCATACCCATTAATTCTGGACAAAAGCATTTCTGAGCGAGAACCCGTTTATCAACGAAATTTTTGTTTCATATAATGTAAGATTTCACTATAGCAATGAATATACCAGTAGATACCGGCGACAGCCCTACATTTTTTTTTCTATTAACGTTTTTGCTACCGTCAAAGCGTTCCCCATTGGTCTTCTAAGGCAGTCTTAACTGTTCGATGCGATCGATGGAAACACTGTAAAAGAAAGATTTTGCGACATATAAGAAGAATGTGCCATTACCGTCAATATTTCCGTAACAGTATCTTACAATTTCTCAATTTTCAAATTTTTTCCCCGAGAAAGTTGGATTTGATACAATGTGACATAAGAGGAGCTGACACCGGACGGCGAAGGTGGCAGATGAAGACGTTCATTAAGGTGTCGAGAAATCAAGGGACGCACAACCGAACCGACGCCCTGAGATACACGTGGACGTACCAGAAGGAATCCCGTTCGTTATGCAACCGTCCACGTTCGAACGTGGCGTCGACGAAACAGATTTGTGTGCGAGCAAATGGAGTTCGGAAATAACACATGTGATTTCTCATAGAAACAGCCAGCAAGAGCTTCATATAACAAGGTGGGCTCACTATCTTGTTTATCTTATTAAAATCGATCTCTCTTCTCGGGAACACATCAGGCAGCACTCACGGCTCCCTCGACGCCCTCTTATCAGCCTCGTGCTACTTCTAATTAATATTTTGCTGCACGTCACATATCTTCCGGACGGACGCTGCTGAAGCGTGGCTGAAGATGTCTAACCGGATTTTTATCTCTAAAAGCCCGTGTCAGGACGTCTGACGCCTGAGAAATCGTGATCACGTTTCTTCGCCAGAAACACAGAGAGAAACGAATCCCCGGGTATTCGCTACACGAACAATCAAAAACCCCGCTGTCGAAAGTATGCAGCCAGCAGACAACCCAACAGACGCCAGAGGAGAAAACTAGGACGTTGCGCAATCAGCGCCGATCGAGACTCCGTGTCAGGCCATTTCACGCACCAGGGGAACCGCCGCCCCTCCGAGAGTAGGCGGTAGAGTGTGGGTGGGAAGGTGGGGAGGCGGGAGCGCGGTGATAGTGTAATAACGCCCGCCGCGAAAGTGTCGACCGGGACGAACAACGCCTCAAGAAGCGCAGCGAATTCCCCGGCTGTCCTGAATTTCCTCGACACGGAGATTCGAGGAAGGTGAGAGGGTCGGCGAATTCCGCGTACACGGAGTTCACGATATGGCGCGGGTTTCAAGTCGCACGATCTTCTTCGTGCGGCGTTGAAAGTTTCAGCTGGTCAGTTAGCGCCAAAGGCGAACGAATGGCCACTTCAATTTGTACTATATGTCATCACTGGACCATTTACTAGCCAATGGCTATGGGTCCAGCAACTGTTTTGTATTTTGAAAGAAATTCTGCAAATAACGAACGAACGAACGAACGAACGAACGAACGAACGAACGAACGAACGAACGAACGAACGAACGAACGAACGAACGAACGAACGAACGAACGAACGAACGAACGAACGAACGAACGAACGAACGAACGAACGAACGAACGAACGAACGAACGAACGAACGAACGAACGAACGAACGAACGAACGAGCGAGCGAGCGAGCGAACGAACGAACGAACGAACGAATGAATGGTTTATGGTTTATGGGGGTTTAACGTCCCAAAGCGACTCAGGCTGAGAGAGACGCCGTAGTGGAGGGCTCCGGATAACTTAGACCACCTGGGGTTCTTTAACGTGCACTGACATCGCACAGCACACGGGCCTCTAGAATTTCGCCTGTATCGAAATTCGACCGCCGCGGCCGGGATCGAACCCGCGTCTTTCGGGCCAGCAGCCGAGCGCCATAACCACTGAGCCACCGCGGCGGCGAACGAACGAACGAACGAACGAACGAACGAACGAACGAACGAACGAACGAACGAACGAACGAACGAATGAACGAACGAACGAACGAACGAACGAATGAATGAATGAATGAAGTCGGCCCTATCTCCCAGTGTGCTGGAGCGCCGAGCTCGTTGTCCTCAGTAGCAGAGATTTCCTCTCTCTCACCCCCTGCTTTCACAATCCCTCCCTTCCCCTAAAGACAAATTAGTCCCAGAGAGCGTCGTATGTGCTTCATTGAGTGTCGAGGAAGCTATGAGTTGGCGTGAGCTCAAAGAGGCAGACAGATGTACAGAAATGCGTTGGTAATAGTCTTTAATCAGTCGGCACTCTCGTGCGCTGACCATTCAGGATCGCCACCAACAAGTGTGGCAGACAGACGCGCCGATGCAAGTCGTGATTCGCAGTGAAATGTGCGAGTGGTTTCACGAATCCCGAGAAAACGGTGAGGCATTCGCAAGACCTTCTCACCTAAATGCGGTGCATGATTGGCCCGCTGCTTTCTCATATGACATTGTGATTGGTTCGCGCCAACTGGTCACTGACTGATCATATGAAGTTGTTCGTTAAGACAAGCTCTTGTCTGATCCGGGCCAAAAGATCCATGAAAATGTTCTCCTGTAAGACGCCATTCAAAATTGATTGGCCAACGTGTGCTGGCCAGTCACGGCTATAGGGCCAATCAAAGCATTGCTGATCGTTCTATAGGGCTTTGCGAGATCTTTTTTGAGCATGGAGCAACAGAAACTGTAGTCACAGGTTGGTGGTCCTAAACTTCCCGTAGTATGCACAGGAGTGCCTCAACTTTTCCCGGTGTTGCACGGTTTTAGCAAGACAGACACCGCAGCCGAGGATAAGAGAAGAGCAAAGAGAAAACGCGGACCGGAGAAGAAAGCGTGCAGCAAATATTAAACCATGGGTGAACTGGAAATGTGCCACTGATATCAAGCGCTCGCATCGACCCGACGTTGCGCCAGAAAGTCAAGCAGCGCATCTTCCTGCAAGACGACCACAGCAGTGGAAAGTTCCCCACCGGTGAGGATGTTTCAAGATTTCAATTTTTTTGGATTCCGCATTGGCTCGGAAAGGCACAAGTTGAGTGAAAAAGAAATAAATAAAACAAAGAAAAACAAACTGCGCTCAAAACAGGCGAGCGAGTATATGTAGACGCTCTGTATACCGAACGACGACGGGGGCTCTAGTTGGGGAATCGTACATAGTGACAGATAACGCCGCAAGGAATGGCGACAGTATGTGTTGGGCGCTCCCACATGGACTATCAGACTTATCAGAACAAGGACACCGAGACAGCGCCAACGCAGCTGTAGTCAGACGTGAGGGCATCCGCAGGGCGTAGGTCGTCGTCAGGTAGGTTACGGGGTTCGGGGGTGGGGGAGGAGGGGGGGTGCACAGGTACGAACATCGGTGGGGGCGCTATCTTCTCCTCGGGACCAGCGATCCATTTCGGGGGAATGCGGGGAGAAAGTGAGGCGTCGACGGGCGATAAAAGACGCCCGTCTTGCGGCTATCGGAAAAGTTGTAGCCATGAGCCGAACGCGCAGACGAATTTTCATCGTTTTTCTTTTACTAATGAACCTGGCGCACAAGTTTTACGAGTGACATCATGTAAGACATCAGAGGAGAAAGTAGACGCTTGCTGCGTGAAAACTCAAAGCAGTTGCTTAGAAAGCCCCAAGCAGCTCCTGCATTTCATACAACAAACAACGATACGCTTAACACTTTGCAAGGTTTCTCCAGCCTACATAATCGAAATACTTGCCTATCGCAGCACTGCTTTGAACAAGAATGGAAAACAAAAAGGACACGATGTCTCACATCTAAGCCTTTCAACCCCTTAAAAACGACCGTTAAAAATATAATGAAGCAAGTACAGCGCGCTGCATTAGTTTTTTTTTTCCCGTTACCTGCATCCAATATATATCGATAACAGGGCAACAACGAAAAGTCCCCATACTGCTATGAAACTTTCTGCTTGGTTCGATAAGAATTATTCAGGCACCGCTTTTACGTCATTTTGTCTCGGTCGATGGAGCTGTTTTTGCTGATATCATTACTAATTTGCTTTGACTCTGCTTTTTAATGAATCGTCCTTTACCTGCTATCTTTTGTGTTCTTGTTTTTACTTTGGGTTATGTTTTGAGGTTAAACAAATAAGGTGCTGACACACCTGCCGATCAACGGTCGCGCGGCGTTAAATAATTGGCTGGCTGTAGATAAGCGAATGCACTGAACCACAAGCGAGCATATTCGACGAGACTTTTGTGCAGGCACTTACACCCACAGGCAAAATATCGTTCTCAAAAAACGCCAGGGAACGTTGATGAGAGCGGGAAAGTGCGTTTTAAGTGTGACGGCGTAGTTTATCCCCCGGCGTTCCACGGCGACCCCCACCGCCACGAACGAACGCTGTTCACCCGCTGACCGCGCGGTCGTGGCGAATCGATTCTGCGCCGGTCCTCTTCGTCTTCCCATTCAACGCGCATTGCGCAAGGAAAGGAAACAAAAAAAATAAGCGGGACCGCTCGCTTCGCCGTTGAAAATGCGCGAGAAAAAAAAAAAACAGCGCGGATTGCGTGGTGACGTCGAAATCCGCGGCAACTCTCCGTATCGAGGTGAATCGGCCTCGAGGAGGGAATCCATGTTTCGCACCGCACAGTGCTCGGGTCAATCCATTGTCTCACCTTTGCTGTGAAGGTGCCTAAGGACTCGGCCCTTCCGATCGTGCCGAAAGCATTCTCAGCAATATCAACGGAACACGCGCGTTCGAAAAGATATGAGAGATACGTGTGCATGTTACGAGATATGCGTCATATCTCGTCACATATGCGTCATGCAGTCTTTGTAAAGTTGACGCAATTTGAGGGGTAGGGGAAGTTTTGAGTCGATGAATTTACGAATCAAGAATAAATAAACAAATAAACCAATCAAATCAATCAATCAATCAATCAATCAATCAATCAATCAATCAAATCAGACAATCAGTTCAATAATTTGTCGTTCAGCTGTCAATAACAGTCCTGAGGATATGCTCGATACTCTGTGAAAGGTAAGCGATGCATGAAATGACTTGCAGGTTCACAAACTATAGTGGATACGGCGCTAGTAATAATACACAGGTTGTAATATTTGTCTCAGTACTAACTAAAAAAATCACGTTTGAACGTTTACTACTTGGAAGCTTTCCTTCGAACTAAAGGAGAGTTAAGTCTGTATCTGGGGACAATTGAGTTTCCAGGACCCAGCATGCCCGACCACCATCGCCATTACTGCACCTTTTCGAAACCCATCCAAGGCCGAAAAAGATGTGCAAAACAAGGCAACCCTCAATGCACGCGAGCCACAGAAATTTATCGATTTCAATTTGGCACGCATGTATGGAAGCCCGCCGTGCCCCTGGGCAGTCGCGAAGACCCGCCTCCTGTTTGCTGGCCCTGTGAGTCAAGGTTGTCCAGTTTGCGCAGCAGTTGTTGCGGGCTCCACGCTCTTATGTAAGAAATAAGAAGCCGCACGACTTGCACGAAGGCGCCAACGATATGCTTGGCGGTGTTATTGCACGTCGCGTGTTATGACACTTCGCTGTAAATTCTAACCGGACAAGAAACTAGTTGAAAATACGCGAAACATGGATGCAAACGAACATGGCATAATAAGGCGTTTTTGTGCCCAAAAGCAATTATGTTTATCGCCACTAGGTTTTATCTTCTACCGTCACAGCAGCTGACGAAAGACACACACACACACGGGGCTGATGCCAATTTCTGTATCCTCGGAATAACGAACTGCGGTTTATTTCGAACAAGCTAGACAATTTCGTACTTAGGTGTTTTTCGTGTTTGCGTTTTTCTCTGGTTTTCCTGTGTCCAAGAGCGAAACAAAGTTGAGAGCATACGTCACGATACTGCGATGGCCACGGTGCGATGTTACTCGGAAACCGCGTGCAGGCAGCACAAAACGTGACCAAATACTTTATAATGTTCTTGGCGGGAATGTTTTTATTTTTCTTTTGTGGTGATGTGAAGCTGTCCAACACAGTGTGAATTTTGTGTACCCTGGACACGCACAATCAGTGTGGAGTCGGCAACGTCCTCTTCTTGCGAATATCACACTCGGTCTCAGCGTGTAAGTGATCTTGCTCTTGGAAGGAACTACCATTCGCAAGTAAATTAGTTGAATAATGAATCGCTTGCTGTTAACTCCTCCCGGCCCATTCGCTTATAGCCGAAAACGAAAGTGAAAGACGCAAATTCTCATTGTCAGCTCGAAGAATGGTTTGCAGTGATTATGTCTATTTATACCAGGCGATTATACGTTCTGTTCTTGAGGGCGTACGTACTCCCCCCCCCCCACCCCCCACCCCCACACACACACGCACTAAAAAAAAAGAAATATGGAAAACTAAACAATTTCTTCAGCGACAAGCTGCAGGTATCGTGCAAAGATTGCTTCCTCTTTGGCTTCCATGTTTCAACCGTATGATGATGAACAAAATATGTGATGACACCTACGAGTTTTCTTTTTCATTTTTTTTTGTTTCATGCATAACCACTGTAAGTGGCTTCCAGCATTCGGTACGAAGATTTCCTGCTTTGGGTTACGCTGCACGGAGTTACGCAGTTACGGAGGCGGAAATTCAGATCAGTTCATCTACTTCGCCACTTAAGGTCACTGAGATCACGATACGAGTTTCGGCAAGACATTCTCGCCCCTTCTTCCTGAACATCGAAACGGTGCCTCATTGCTCGTATAAAAACGCTCCTTCTATGCACTGCATAATTTAGCAGGAAGTCGTCATGCTCGGGTGGCGATGTTAGCTTGTTGTGTAAAGCGTTAAGTCGCGTTTATACTGCAAGAAGTATATGCGTTGAACTGACGTTGAACTTGCATGGGTTTAAAACGCGACCTATAAAACATGTGCACGAGTAAGTTATGCGGCTGTCCTGAGTATAACTCTCCTGTTTCCTGCAGAACAGTGCTGCAAACGGAGCTAAGCTCACGTACATTCCTGTGAATAATTTTTTTGGTTGATCGCTTTTGGTTCCAGTCAAAAGATCCCAACTCCTCTTCTGTGCGCGTACCCAACAAAAGCTGGAATTATATGCCCGTCTCGCCCAATCGCCACGACCGTACCCAACAACACTGGACAAAAAGATTCTTGAACGGGAACCAGTTTGCGAACGCAATTTTTTCACGTGTTGTAAGATTTCACCATACAATCCATATGTCCGCATATCTCCCGTCAGCAGGCTTGATTTTTTTGTTTGCTATTAGCATTTTTTGTTATCGTCAAAAGCGTTCCCTATTGGTTTTCTAAGGCAGTCTTAACTGCTCAATGCGAGCTATGGAAACAAGTCAAAAGAAAGATTTTGCTACACATAGGAAAAATTGACTATTGCCTTTAACATTTCCATAACAGTAGCATACAGCTATCCAGCATTAAAAAAATTGTCCAAGAATGTTGGACATGCTTATCGCATGGCTGACCATTTACCTCAAGGATTGCACATCAATTATCCGGGTTTTAACGCAAAACAGATGTGTTTAACTCCTCGTTCACAATAATCGGCTTTTAACATTTTTCTTTGTTTCATTCTCTAACGGCGGTGACAGCCATTCCATCGAAAGACGAAAAACTCGTCGAGAGCTTTATCAAAGCCTGGTTGTCTCCGGCTGTGAAAACGTCACGCTTAAAAACGGTAGCAGCTTCGCGAGTTATTCGTGCGCTAGAATCGTCTTTGTATATAATAGTCTAGCCTGTGCGCATGGTATCATTTCCGGATTTGTACCACACTTCATCTGTAGCTGTTGCGGACTTGAGAGGCTCAAGCTGGACTAGACTGAACAACTTCTCCCGCGTGGGTTGGCATCTAAACCAATACGACTAAACGAAAACTAATGGGTTCAGTAGAATATGGCATGCGAGAGCTCGGTCGACTCAACAGTTGTTTTAGGTTTCTCCGTTCGTACATGGTCTCCGCGGCAGCCATATCGCTATCACAAATCCGGATCGACGTAGACAAACGCCATCTATCGACCGCCCCAAGAGCAGCGTAAGCCCATTTTGTGTAGGGACAACGCGATGCGTTGCTCACACGCTGTTACGAGGAGTGGCGCTGCGCGCGCAGCTGGATGCACGACCCTTCTTGCTACACGCACTGCTAGCGCTGATTGACTGCCGGTGAGGCGTCTTGTAGAGCACGCTCCAGTCGAACGAGGTCCGGAATCGCTATGTGAGCGTGTGTGTGTTTGTGAGAGGGGGGAGGGGGGAGGGAAGGGTGGATTTCGTTCTCCCGCCCACTCCTTCTGCGCGCCTAATCCGACTACAGACGTGCCGGGGACGGGATTTCCATTTCTCACACCGGTGCCAGCCAAACACCTTGGAAGCTTCGTGGCCGCGGTCGTATATAACGGCCGTCGCCATACATCAGGGCGGAGTCGAATTAACGCGCAGGTCCGACTGGCCCGGTCATGCTGAGGCACTTCGGAAAAACCTGCACCTTCTCTGGGGCGTTTGCATCTTGTTCAGTCATGATTAAGGGACATACTACGGGTACTTGAATTCCTTGAAAAAGAGACAATTTCCCGAATGAAACATAGCTGACTCATCATCATCATCATTATCAGCCTGACTACGCCTACTGCAGGTCACTGGCCCCTCCCATGTCTCTCCAATTAACGCTGTCATTTGCCAGCTGCGCCCACCGTATGCCCGCAAACTTCTTTTATCTCATCCGCCCACCTAACCTTCTGCCGCCACCTGCTACGCTTGCCTTCTCTTGGAATCCACTCCGTTACCCTTAAGGACCAAGCGATACCATAACAGGAAAAAGAAAGTAATGTGAAAGACAAGATGGCTTAGCCCACGTGAACTCACATGCCTCCTAATGGTAGAGGTTGAAAAAGACCACTCATTTATTCTGGGACTACCACCGACGACTCTTTCTGGGTTATGGCTCCCTCCTGTTGTGTGACCAAACTCAATGACTCCTTTTAGAGTACGTATTCCTTCTATCCAGAAACCAACCTCCACGACTCATTGAATATGCCGCGTGTTTTACTGTACACTACGAGACAAGCTGCATAGCTGGAATTTAGGCTAATTACACAAGACGTTTTTGCGTATGCGCGGTATTGGTTTCAACAGCCGCGCGATGGCTTTAAAGTCGAAGTTTTGTATTGCGCATGTGAGGCATGAAAGAAACTGGTGCCTAACCGCAGCTTTATAATTTTCCTTTCCGACGACGTTTCAGCCATATTGAATGAAGAAGCACAGATTCTATCGCAGTTTAGTCATGTGTCACGTGACCTATACTGAGCTTTGACGTTACTCTTGGCCTGTTTTCCGCCTCTCGCTCTCGTAGGTTGTCGTCTGGCGTCGGCCCCCTGGCCGTAATCGGGCAAGTTTTCCAGCTTCTGCGCGTTGAACGTAGGCGGCGACGTCAGTGTTGTTTTCATCGGTGACGTTTGGGAGCTTGGCGTCGAGCGTGATGGTTGCCTCCCTGCCATGAACGATACCAAGCGGTGTAATCTGGGTGGTCTCCTGAACACCGGTGTTGCACGCAAAGACGACCTTGAGGCGGATGGCATCCCAGCTTTTACGTTCGGCGTCCACATATATGGCGTGCTTGTCAGCGACAGTTTTGTTCAGACTTAGCGTAAGCCCGTTGGCTTGATGATGGTACGCAGTAGTTCGCCGGTGGCTCGCTCGACCAGTCAGATCTTTTTTGACAGAGAAGCCGGTAATTTTTCTGTGGGATGCCGTCCTAAATGATATAACATTAATTAATAGCGTATGCAATGACATGTCGCATTCGAAGGGGAGAGTCAGGTGGGGATACCAAATAAGAATCTTTGCTGGGATGTCGGGCGGCAGCGGCCTACGAATGACAGGGATCGTAGGAGGTCAATTGGCGAAGCTTTTGTCCTGTTGTGTGGCCGTAGCCATGGCTGATGGTAGTAATGATGGCGACATTAGTACAGCTCATGGAGACAGGCTGACTTGAGAAGCTGGCTCATTTCGCACCCATCGACGTGATCCATCGGTCGCCCCTGACCCTGGAGAGCATTCCATCTGCACTATTGGTCACCGATCCATAGGGCACCTACAGCAAAAAGGAGGGGAAGGGGGGGGGGGGGGTGAACGTCCCATCACGCTGGTAGGCATGCGTTGCGAAACGAGGCCAGATCGGGCCGCACCTCGGCGGCGAAGTGAACCAGACGGAAAGCCCGAGGAGCGGAGCGCCCCCTCGCCACGGGTTTCAGTGGACAGGCGAGTCGGGATAAGTGACGGCCTGCGCGCAGCAGACGACGGAAGGAACAAGAAAGCACGCGAAGGCTATGGCCAAGCTCAGCGAAACGGGACACGAGGCCTCTCCTGTGTACGTGTGATGCCGGCGGAATACGGCTGCCCCCTCAGGAAGCGAGAAGGGGTGGATAAGGGTGAATTAGAGAAGAAAGAGAAAAAGGGGGCGGCTCTCGACGACCCGGAGCAGTGGCGGAGGTGCCGATGGCCATCGTGTCTGCAGAGCGAGGTTCCCCGCTCCGTCGTCCTGCAGGCCTCATAGCTGGGCATTGGGAAGACGCCTCGGGCAGCCAGATGAAGAAGCTGGAGGGGCTTCCGGGTTGTCTGCAAGGCGGGGCCTATCTAAGATGTCATCCCAGTGTGCTAAGCTGTACGGTCAACGTTCGGTCAACGTTCGTAGCACCCGATGGACGGTGAAAGGTTTAGATGTGAGCAAAACTTGGGAAAAAGGAGAGTGTTACCGCAAATATGAAGCCACGGCAGCATCCCGCATATTCTGAGATGAGTGCGGATAGAACAGTATTCGCAGGAAAAAAATCCATTTCGTTGTAAATTGGAGTTTACTCAGTTCCCGCCACTACTATACTGCCCACGCCAATAAGCTGGAAGGTTTTCATGTCCAATGTTCTCGGAGAAAAATTTTGGAAATTGGAGAAGTGTAAGGTACTGTTATGGAAATATTCAAGATAATGGGTCTTTCTTCTGATACGTAGCAAAATCAAACAGTTAAGCCTACCATAAAAAACCAATCGGGAACGCTTTTTATGATAGCAAAAATGGTAACAGAAAAAAAAATGCAAGACTGCCGTCGAGTAATATGCGAATACATTTATTGTTGTAGTGAAATCTTACTTTATATGAAAAAATTGCGCTCTTAACCAGTTTCCCGCTCAAAAATGCTTTTGTCCAGAATTGCTCGGTAACTTTTAGAGGATGCAGGTCAGACTATAATTGCTAGTTTAAGTCACTCTTGAGCACTATGGGCTCAACACTCAAGCACAGCCAGATTTGCTACTGACTGTTCGGGTGTTCCTTGAGAGTCTGGGATCAGTGCTAGGGAGTTAGAGTATTCTGTAACTGTTCCTTAGTGCTCCGGCCTTTCCTGGCTGTTGAGTCTATAGAGGGCTGATTAGTCACAAAACTCAGCAATCTATTCATGGTGAACCCTCGGTGCTCAACAGTTGGAGTAGTTCACAAACTGTTCAGTGCCGAGGAGGAAGGGGCGGAGAAAACACAAATCCATGTGTCATGTCTAGGAGTACTTGGAGGGTGATCGCCTTCTACAAGTCGTTACCCAGCGCGACCTTGGCGTGCACAGTGAAGGCCAGCAGGAGCTGTAGCGCCTGACACGGGTTGAGCTCAAATGACGTAACTTGTGCGACAGTCCTATAGTGTGCGTTTCCTCGTGCTGTTAAATTTGCCCAACCGGTGTTGCTTGCGCACACTGCGCACGTTGCCGTTGGTAGCCGCAGGCTCTGACAAAGCGCGCTCAGTGCACCTGGTGTACCGATCACAGCAACAGCCCATGAACAACAACTGTGGCCATGGCCACGATACTCTCAGCGTCGTGCTGGGCTTCCCGAAATAGTACTCTGTGAGGACGACGAGCACGGTGACATTCTTGGTGCTGTGCTACTGGCCGATATCGGCTCAGCAGTTATTCAACTAAATATCACAGAAGATTGGAGGTCTGGCTGCCTGCCTTCCAAGCACTAGTTAGTGCCGAATTATTTATTTATTTATTTATTTGTTTGTTTATTTATTTATTTATTTATTTATTTATTTATTTATTTATTTATTTATTTATGTGGCTACCCTCAGAGCTCGATATGGCAGTATTGTAGAAGGTGAGAGGGGGAAAGCAGAGAGAGTCGATAAAATTAGAAGGCTCATTCTTCGAAACAAAACAGCGCTTTCTGACGAAAGTAAAGTAAGTATAGAACACTTGCAGGAAACATTCCTATAACAGCCTCAACGAGTATACAATAAAGCGCACAAGTTTAGCTAAAAAAAATAGAAAGTAAAAAGAAGAGTGACAAAACGTGAATAATGGAAAATGACTGCGCTGGCTGATTCACTTTCTGGGAATTTGTTTCAAGCGTGCAAAAGTCTTGGACAAAAAAATGTGCCAGCACGTTGTTTTGACCCCAATGTTGTCCAGCTTTTTTTATTTCGTCGTGCGTGCCTGCTTTCGTTTTCACAGCGCGTCGCTGTCACAGAAAGAAAAACGCTCCGAGCCCTGCGTTGCTTTTCAACGCCACTCTCGATCGGGTGGTCGGCACCACCGGAGGGCATTAGTCGCTAGCGATTGCACACTGCGGAGGAGAAGAATCCGGCGGGGCACGTGGACAGCCACGGGACTCCCACTGTTCGGGACGGGTCAGTGTGACAGTGCGGTCGGCGAACGAAGAGTCGCTTCCGCGTTTTAAGGGGGTGCATCTCTCTGGCCATCGGCGCAACCTTAAACGTTTTCCTGAGGCCACCACCTGACCTGGAGGATGGGGGAGGGGGGGGTTGCCTCATTCTCTGTCCCGCCGACCTTTATATGAAGTGGAGATAGGAAGGTTATCAGTAAGAAAAGCGCGAAAGATCCTTGCGACGTGCTTCGTGGTCTCTGTCACAGATTAGCAGCAGGGGCCGCTGCCACAGAAGACGTGAGGTGCTTACGGCAATTCACTGAATCTGAAAGATATATTTTTAAAATTTAGTCTATTTAACCGGGTTTCGCGCGCTAGATTTACACGCTGGAGTTCATATTTTCGCTGTTCACTGCGTTTCGCCTCCGCTGAAATTCGCAGTTGTTTGTACAGTATTTGATTATCCGCGTGTTTATTTACCTGTGAGTGGTATGTCTTCGTTTATGCTCGTGCTACCGTACGAGAAGGCTCGATTTAACATTACCTATATTTTGAGGAAATAAGGCGGCTGTAGCTGGCACAGGACAGGGTTAATCGGAGAGGTAAGGGAGAGGACATTGTCCTGCAGTGGACGTAGTCAGTTTGACGGTGAAAGTAACGCCTTTATACAGTGAACACAAATATTACAAGGAACGTGTGAGCATCTGGAAAGAGAAACTGTTGCAGGGGCCCATATAGATGTGTTATGAGGGCAAGGATGATAACTGTGCAAACCACTCCTTCGATTACTTGCTTTTTTTTTATGTGACAGGTTCAATAATCCAACTCCAGAGCCGGCTTCTTCTCTCGTATAATGGCATATAAACACTGCATAACACAATGAGGAATAGAAGCAAACAATAACTATAAACGAATACAAGTCCCGTCTGGTCCTTGTGGACATACCCGCGGGGGGATGAACAAGATCTCATCCCGTGACCTGCACTATCAAGTGTGTCATGCGCTGAGTTTTCTATTCCTGTGATAGGAAATTTCTTTTCTTGTATACGAAAAGAAAGCGTATACACGAAAGTCCGCGTTCTCTTTTCGTCTTTCTTTGCGTTCCCTTTCGAACAGGCAGTTCCCGCAGATTTTCGCTATCAAATAGGTGTCGCGTTGTCAGTGCGAACGCAGAGGTTAAGCAGGAGCTTCGTCTTTTGATGGTGTCGAGCCCACTGTCCGAACTGTGCCCAGCCAACTAGAAACCATCACCTCTTCTTGAACACAGGCAAATACGGATGTGTGACGACGAAAAGAAAGAAAGCGACTTCTTCATCACTCATGAGGCTTCGCACGAGACGTGTTAAGTGCTCCAGGCGACCGCCACGTGGTAGATAACGACCGGCAAACGGCCGTTTAACGCCGCCACCACACCACCGTTCACAGTTATTGCCCTTTACGTTCGATCATGCCAACTCCTGCCGAGTATCGACAAGACTTCCGTCATTCCAAACTCACGGGCTTTTTCTTGCCTTTCTTCTTTACCTTTTTTTTTTCACTCTCCTCCCGATCCTTCGAAGTCGGCGTGGTCGTGCGTTCATTCGGCACGCATGCCTTATGCGCCAAGCTGGATGCAGCTCCGAGCTCCCTCCATCCTCCTCGCTCTCTTCTTTCCGAGAACGCGGTTCGGCTCGCCAAGGTTGTCCACGCCCCGTGGCGAGCACACGCCTCGCTTCCGAGCTGCACCTCCGTGGCGCACGCTGTGTGTCTCGCGCTATGCTAGTACCGTGCAGCACTGGGAAACCTGTGTTCGCTTAGCGAGGGACCACACCAACGAGGCTGCTAACCTTATGATGGATGCCCAGGCAGTGCAAGTGCAGCAAGTCTACCTACGGGGTAAATGTTCTGATATTTATATACCGTCATCTCTATCCCTTGAATCGGAAAAGTGTAAAAAATATACAACAGGCTAAAATGAAAAATATCCTTACTGAATCTATAAAATGAGCGAATGAAACTAACCCTTTACGTTTCGCGTAGCTGGAACGCTGGCTCGACTTGTCCAAGCCAGGAACAACATCTACTCAGCGCTTGACTTGCGCTCTTCAGTGAATGAATTTCTCTCTCTCTCCCTCTTGAAACGATAAAGCTAGGCGAACACGCCTAAAGTCAATAGCGGACTTCAACAGTCATTCCATCGCACGCTAACCTAGCTCTTTGCCTGGTGGAATTTCGAGTTGTTTCGTCGAAAAGAGGTTGCTTCTCTAAGGTGGAAAGTTTGACTTGCTTTGAGAAACATGCAGGGGAATGCGGTTTGAGTAATACGGTGAGGATGTATGTAAAATAAAAAAAATGGCGGTGGTTTAGCTCCGGTTAAACCTGTAGTGAAGCGATAGCTACAGCTGGCCGAGTGGGACTTGCTCAGTTGAATTGCAAAGTCAGTCTTTCGAAGCTCCGTTTCGCTGGGCGTTCCTTCTTCATCTTCGTACCACTCGACACGGCGCATGCGCACAGCTGTTGCAGCTCGGTTTCGCCGGCGCGCCATGCCGCCGGCAACAGCAGCTGCTCCGCACCACGTGGCCGCCACGGCCACGTGTCACCGCCACGCTGAAGGCTCGAAATGCTACCGTAATGTAGCTATCGCTACAAAAATGGTTACATGCGAAACACTTTTAAGTAAAAGCTAAATCTATTAACTTTTGTACAGTGCGTACGACATGTGCTGAGCGAGGCATTAGAGAGCTGTAAGTTAGAAAGGGCACGGATCTTGACAAATCAGCGCCTTCGATATCGCATATTGTCAGCTATCACGATTGGCCAGTGCACGGACGCTGACCAATCTTGCTACGCCTAATGGTGCGTAATTTATAAGGCGCAAGCCAATCAAGTCGTGTTCATTACACGTGCGAGCAGCTTCGCGAATTCGGTGTCGAATTTCGTGCGAGCCTAGCTTTATACATCTCACAGTGCTGCACAGTTATATCAGGAGGCAGCGTACACAGTCGCTCGGTGCCGGAATGGGTGGGGGAGAACTCTGGTGTAATTTTGCAATTCGGGTCGCCACAACAACCAGGGGAAAAAAAAATCGTTTTCAGACACGCGTGCGATATGTGCTTGGCACGAATGGAAGGCCGAGGGGGGGGGGGGGAGAAAGAGGCATGAAATAAAGAAAAGTGGCAGAGTTATTGAGAAATAGGAGGAATAAAAGAAAAGCTGACAAGTCCGCATGCGCGAGAAGTGATTCACGATTCGAGATTGAAGAGAAGGGAGGAAAGAGAGAGAGGCTGCGAAGAAAGATGAAATGATGAAAGATGGAAGAAAGCAACGCCCTAGCGGCAAAAGGGAGAGCGTTTGCTTCTTCACGGTTCGAGTGGCAGTTGAATTCGGGCAAGAATTTCTCTGAAATCCAACCTTGGTTGTGCGCTCTCCAGGAGGGTCTTTGGCTTCGGGTAAAAGTGATGGCGCCGAAGTTGCCGTTACACATGAAAGAACAGGCATGCGATAAGCAGTCAAGTATTCAGACGAACGCGTGGATAACGACGGGAGGACATGTTCGTGTTAACTACAACCTTGGCTTCGAAATTTCTCGCGTTAGGCGGGACACCGCTGCGTGTGGTGGGACATTCCAATGAGGAGTAAAGGTACACGGGAAGTGTATGACAGCGAGCCTCTTGAACGCACCAACTGATCCAGAGAACAGGTGAAAGTGATCTCAACGGGCGACCAGGAGAAGGCGGTTTTGTCGCTCGACGGTGCGAGATAATTTGTAAATGCGTCAGGAATGGCGAAGTGACATTCGAGCTGCGGGAGTCCAGTGAGCATTACACCTTCGCCGGTACGAAAGCCAGGAGACTGCGACGTTGCTTCGTCTTCTTGCTCAGTATATTTTGATCAAATGAAAGAAGACGCTGATGGCTGATGTCATCTAATTCGCTTAGGATTATTTCAACCTAAGCCCATGCCTGAGCAAGTCCAATAGTGCTGTGTGTAATGATGAATTTGTCGTTTTGTTTTATATCGCGAGGACATCATTGGTCAAAGAGCTCGCTATAGTCAGCGTGTGTTTGGGCTGCTCTAGGTAAGGCCCGCGCATCTTTTTCCCAAGGAGTTCGCCCCCCCCCCCCCCCCCCATAATAAAAAAAAAACGGCAAGCACAAGGCCTGAAGAACGCTTGAATCCAGTGTGTGTCCACACGCTCGGAGGTCTGGTCTGAACACTGTGACGTCACGCACGATGTCCCAAAAGAGAAGACAAGTAATGAAAATATTCGCCACCACAAGAAGCTCTCACCGAATCTCGTGCTACACAGTGGTAATCGCCTTGTGAGCTTTTTCCAGTCGGTCATTACTTGCTGTACAGTAGGACACAAACTAACAGGGAAATAAAGAAGTAGGCAACGCAGTACATTAAAAATCTCCGACAGGACAGTATACGTGCACTCACCGGCGTAGCTCTCGGGTATGACGAGCGGCGGGCCCGTGGTGCTGAGTCCCGCGTTTCGGGCGTCGGGCGCCAGGGAGCGCGCGTGCACCTTTCGGCACCGGTAGGCGCCGTACAGCACCAGCGGCTGGCTCAGGTCCAGGCTGGAGGGCGAGTGCACCCGCTCGGCGATGCGGACCACCTGCGGCAGCGGCACCCGGCGCACGAACTCGCGCGGTGGTAGACCGGGCTGCCAGCTGCCGCTGCGGGGAGAACCGTCCGTGTTCTTCGAACTCAGAGACATGGTGGCGGTGGTGGGGACTGTGCGGCGACCAGCTTCTTCGCTCACCACTACGGCCACGGCCGGGCGAGCACTGCTTTGCAGGATGACGACAATTACAGCAGGGTCCGTACACGACGCCAACCTGCAGCCAAGTGGGGTGAAAATGAATATTTGGGGGGATAGCTAAGGATTGTTGGGCCATTTGCTAACAGCATATCCAACACTCTTGGACAAAAATTTTGAATATTAGAAAACTGTAAGGTACTGGTATAAAAATAGTGAAGGTAATGGTCCATTCTTCTGATATGTAGCAAAACATTTCTATTACAGTGTTTCCATCGCTCGCATCCTAGCAGTTAAGACAGCCATTGAAAACCAATGGGAAACGCTTTTGACGATAGCGAAAACGTTAATAGGAAAAGATTTCAAGCCTGCCGACGGGAGATCTGCGGATATATTGATTGTTATAGTGAAATCTTACTAATATATGTGAAAATTGCGCTCATAAACTATTTCCCGTTCACAGATGCTTTTGTGCAGAATTGTTGGGTATGACTGCTGCAACAGCTACTCTTAAACACACTGGCCATAAAAGGGGACACATGCGAAAGAAGCCAGTAGGTACTGAAAGAAAGAAAAACATACAGGAGTATATTTTTAAGCTAATGCTGGTTGGGGGAGGGGAGGGGGTGAATTAAATGTGCAGTCCTTTTTGGTAGGTGGTAAGCATACAGAAATTATTCGACAAGACAACCTCACGCCGCCAGTGGGAGCCGAACCTGCGACCTGAGCGTGTCGCGTGGAATGCTCTTCATATTGAGCTATACGACGGCGACTGTGTCTTTTCATCTACTTTTTAAGTTACGGACAATCGATGGGATTAATTAATTGCCACGTAAGTTGCATCCAGCGTTTGGCATGTGTCTGCGTGCGTGCTGCTTGCGTACATTTTTTTTTCCGCGCCGGCACGGAGTAGTGCGGTTTGAAATACACAACGAGGCATCGCGAGGGTCACGCGCGCACGTAGGCATTACTCATAGGACAGAAACGTGTGCGATTGTGCTCAACGCTTCGGAAGGTTCAGCGTGCAGCAGTCAAGGACAGGCTTAGAAAGCGATGGAATCTGCCGTGTTTAGGAATTCTCGAAGTATCGTCTTAAGAAATCATTTAAAAATGGAGAATGGCACTTGAACGGCCCGTAATGACGTCTCCCGCGGAAAGGACGATATCAGCCTTTCTTCGAAGTCGGATCGAAGTATGGCATCTCCGAGGACTTTCGGCACATCGCGGGAATACTAAGCACTTGGCGGTGTAAGATTGAGTAAAGAGGAAAAACAGTACCGCGGGAATCATGGCGCACTGATGATACGTGATCTTATACGAATTGGATTCTCCGCCTGTGTCACCTAGTTGGCTACCGGCCAGGGACGGCAGCCAATTTCTAGCGCAGTCGTACATCATAATGGTAACTGCTTTCGTTGAAAAAGGTATGCAATTTCCTTTAAAGAGAGCTTTTTCAATATTTTGTTACCCTGAGCCAACAATTGGACTCGAGAGCGAGGAGTGAAGTGAAAAATAACGGGCGAAAATTTTCCTAGAAAACATAAATTTGTAAATTTGTTTAAAAGTCCATCGTTCTTCAGATCATTAGAGCTGGTATCCGCAGGTGAAATTATCAATCAGAATAGTTAAGCAACCACAAAAACAAAATCAACGCGGCATCCGATGCCTAAATGAACAATGTAAATGTAAAAGGAACAATCCTCGGTTTTGGAGAAAAACGAATTTTAATAATTGAGCCGACGAGGATGCCTAAACCTAATGAACGAAGATATCGCTGGTGCAGGCTAAAAAAATTACTGCTCACGCGAAATCAATAAGGAAGCATATGCAGGGAAATTGTTGCCTTAAACAAGTCGACTAATTTTCTGCCCAGCTATCAGGTAGCTGCGGCATGTGATAACATCTAGCAGAGGCCCTCTCATCACGACCCTATAAACCAGTTTTCACAACCGCAGCGCAACACTTGCTCGGTGAAGCCCGCTGCAATTCACCAATGACGGCCCCATGAAGGCGTCATCTATCTGTTCATTACCAAAACGATTCGGCCCCCACAACAAGCACGGCAAAGCCCGAAGCGATTTGCTTAGAGCGTTGTCATAGTAGCGAAGGCCCAACGCGAGTCGAGGAATCGAATCGAGTATGTTGGTACAACACAACTAGACAAAACAGCACGAAGAAAGCAGACGAGATACGGCAGGAAGTTCCGTGCAGGTGTGAGTTTCTCATCTGCGTTGCTTGTCTCTTTCTTCCGTAACGTAGTGCCGAAGAGCCGGCAGAGATTCTGTCCGGCTGCATACTAATACAAAGATCGTAAGTTGCCAAGGTTAATTTATCGATTCTTTGAACTGTGGATGTTCGTAGGAAGTCTCTACATTGATATTAGTGCACCGCCGAGTGAAACTTGGGATTTTGTAATTTTCGTGAGGAGAGCCTTTAATTGTTGTGAAACCCTCCGATGCGAAGAACAAACCGCGCACACCTGGCTCACAGGACGCCACGGAAGCGGTCGGTGCAAGTTCACATCCTCCGCGATCCGGTTCTGCACGCCAGCGAGCATTGCGTGTCTCTGCCTCCTCGTCTCGCTAACGCTATCGCCGCGGCGATCTCAGTTCGCCACCCTTGAACGCTCCTGCCGCAGCTGACTCAGTCGCCAGACGACGCTGTAACGGCGGGCGGGCGCCCAAGCAAAAACAACTGCGCGAATGAGTCACTGAGGGAGGGCATTGAGGAGCGGGCGAGGTTTCTTAGTTATTTTTATTGACATGTACACTAAGGGGATGATGGTGCCCAATTATGGCGCCGGCTAATCCTTTCTTCGAGTCTTATTCGAGTCTTATTTGACGGTCTGTTTGATCAAGTGGGGTTCCTTGCGACATATTGCAGCACCGAAAAGGAGTTGGTGGAAACCCGTGGAGATCGAAATGACCACGAAATGGTTCTATAGATTGAAAAGAGTAAAAAGAAGAATAGTCACTTACCAAATCATTGTGAAAGCAGCGGTCATTATTATCATTCGCACATTAAAGGACTGATAACTGATGTTCTCCAAAGAAACTGCAATTTTCAGTTCCTTTCGGTTCCTGCCTAAAGTAGGTTTTCCCGAGTGCTTATTGGTGTCATTGTTTTTAGTTTTGATCCATTTTTAATCCGAAACGTTCACTCTTACGTTTGATAAATCCAGGTGCATGTAGCACGTGCAAAACACAACAGAACATTTTCTGTTGTCCCAATAGATTTTTATGTAGTATTTTGGTATATGACCGTGCAGTAACAACAGAAATGTTTGTAGAAAGAACAGATTTTTTTTTGGTATTGTGGCGTCTCTTTTTGCAGTGGCAGACCTCGAGAAAAATACAGCGGTGCGGAAAAAAACTTTTGTTACGACAAAACGATAAAACATTTTGTCGTATTTTGCGCAAGATTCTGCCTTTGTTTGCTATTGTACATATTTTCAGCGTAATCTGGTTACGAGTGCACCACTTTGTGCTTTGGTCTATCAGAGTCCAGTGTGTTTTGCTTAAAAACTATCAAAGGACTCTGTTTACTTTCAGTTACGAGATAGGTTTATAGGATGCGAATTTTGGAAAAGGCGTGCGCTTCGCCATATACTGCTCGTTGGTACACGTGCGGAAAGCTCGGAGCCTTGCGGTGTGGCGTAGTGCCGTGGTTGTAAGGAAAGGAAAGTCGTAGTAACTGTCTCCGGAGACACATCAACAACGAAGTGAGGATGGGATGAACGAAGGAGTGAAAGATAAGAGAACGAGACGCCGCATAGAGGGTTACCGAATTCTTTTTGACCAACTGACGCTCTTTAACGCCCACCGACGTTGCACAGCGCATGGGCGCTTTTGCCATTCTCTTCAATCTAAATGCGACCACCACGGCAGGGATTCGATCCCACCTCCTTGCGCTCAACTCCCCAGCGCCATAGTCACTAACCAACCGCGGCGGGCACAGAGTTGGGTCCTTAATTAAGCAGGTATGCACGTTGCCGAAGTGGAAGCGACCGTGAGTAGCGAGTTTGTTGCGATTTGCCAGTTGGCCGAAATTGCAAGTTCATACCAAACACGGTCTCCCGTTAATAGGGCCCCAATAACCATTGTAAAAAAAGAGTTTACTAGTGCAGCTATTTAGTCTTCCCCTGACGGCAGCTTGCACGAATTTTCTCTAATTTCCTCAGGGGCACATAATTTTCATAAGCTGAAGAAGGGACGAATATGGGCACTGAAAGATGCATCGGTCGGCCCGAGGAGGGTAACAATGGTTTTAGGCAAGCATTCACCGAGAATTGCTTGCGGCAGTATGCGCAGGCCTCGTCACAACACTCATTTTATTTTGTTCCCCTTCGGCTGCGTAGGGTGTGGATATATAGAAAAGCCGAACCGTGAGACAATTTTGCTCCGACGAACTCTTGTGATCACAGCGCTAACAAAAGCTCCAAACGTATGCACGCCTTTGAGGTCCAGACGTGCCGTGCCATTACGGGTGTCTCGCAGTGAAGGTCACTCGGTATCTGGGCGACATACTGAGGGAGAGGTAACACCGCGCCCCGTGTGCGACCCAGTCCCCAGCGCAACATAAAACCGCTCGACCGGAGAGACGCACTGCCAGTTCCCAGAAGGGACACTGTGAAAAGCAGAAGACATATCAAAGACGCCCTCGAAGTCCGGGTCATCCGATTCAAAAGAATAACCCACCTGCCCGGTGGCCCCTCTTTTCACGGAGGCGCGAAGCACACCGTAACGCAGTGGGCACTGCTGACTGAATGTCGGTTCCGCCGTCACTTGTCGCCTCGCCCATCCAATGGCCCACTGACTTTGTCTTCTTCTTCTTCACCGCCTTGCAGACCACCTCCGTGAGCGGCTCCTTCCGGGAAGCACCGCACAAGTGGGCTTCTGGACAACAACTGCAGTGACCAATCTAGGGCGGCTTCCGTGACGACAAACCAGCGCCCCCCTTTGACGACTGCGGTCCCATCTACGAAGGCGCCTTCGAGGATCCCGAAGAAAGATCCTCTTCGTGTCATTGATGCTCCAGGACTGGAATCAGTTGCGTGCATCGTTTGTCCAGGAAGTGCGTTCAACTAGTGAGGACCTCCATCGAAGGCTGCTCTTGCTCACGCCAGTAGCTTTCCTTGCACAACTAGTCACACTCGAGCCATTATAGATAGCGCGGCCGACAAGCCCGGCATATGGGACACGTGTGAATGGGTGCCGTGGTCCTGGTATCGACACATCACAGACACGCAAGCGGCCGGTACAGGACAGTGGTGCTGCAGAGGCTCGTCTTTCTTTTTGGCAGAAGATCGACTTGAACATCGTTGACTGCAGAGCTGCAGGATCGTACACTCAAAAGACATGCAGTTGCTCATCGCAACCAAGCGTGCATGGGACAGTATGCTTGACACGCTGCATAGAACTGGACTCCGGCTCTGCGTGAGAAGACCAGGCCACGGTGACCATCGTCGGCATCCCAGTGTCGTCCGAACGGCACTCGGACAGACAGGGGACAAGCCGAGCGACGATTGCTGGGTGCTATTCGTCTTTTGGGGTGCGGTCCGCTGAACGCGTTTCGCTTGGCTGGAGCTCGCCGAGCCAGCATTGGACGTGACCAACAACCACGGTACACGTCCGATTCGGGTTCTCCCCTCTATTCAATATAGCTTCGTTTCTATCGCTTCGAATTGAGTGTCTGCCATTCACCTCCAGCTTGCATTGTCGATTGAGGACCCTTGCTTCCCCGCTGATAGGCAGTTGAACGCGCTTCCCAGAAGGGTCTTGCGGCGTTCGGACTTTTGGGAGTCTGTATATAGGTTTTTCTCGCAGGAATCTGCCTTCGCTGCGGATATCCCACGCACATCCCTGCTTGGCCTGGGGGCTGGCGGGGAAAGGAGCTGCGAAAATGTTGTCCCTGCGGCGAGTTTCCAAAGTTGCGTAATTATGGTGCTTGTGTTAAGTTTTCGAACCTCGTGGCGTTGCGAAGCGCTTGATTTGAGTTGACTGCTGAGTCAGGTCTGCACTTGACTGTGTGTACTTGCAATCTTTCTTTTTTTTTTTGCACTACGTGTCTGGTGCGAGCTGGCGGTCCGATATAACAACGGTGATTTAGGCCTTCTGGATAAATAAGGCCGTACTTCGGTATCTTTTTTGGGGACCGCAGTGGGCAGGCCAGCCTGAATTTAAGCGGATGGAGCAGCTTCCTTAATTATATCTTGCCGTCAATGGGCTCAAGTAGTCAGGAAGTAGGATCCGCATGGGTCTTTCCTCCTTTTTTCTATTCAGTCTTTGTGCCCCGTTCGCTACGTTCCCCGCTCTGCAGTCATATGACCGCGTACGAGAGTAACACGTCATAAGTGGTATATGCATTCATGTTCGTAAGAATGTTCTCTTATCCGGCGTCTACAAAAGGCACCTGTACTGGCCACAAGGGTTTGACATGAGGCGCTTTCTTGATGCCTTGCAGGAAGCCTAATGGCTAAGCTTTCGAAGGCCTTTTACCACCTTACCCGATTTCCCCGTACCTCAGGCGATGTGTCCTGCGCACTCTCTTGACTTAATGAGCCGTGGGTGAGAGGCATCCAATTTTAGAATCACTTTAGCTGTTCCTTGGTTAATGAGACGTTCGGAGCGACGAGGAACTACTCAGATGCATCCATTGTCGAGAAAATGTGTCTAATGATAGAAACATATTTATCTAAATGAGAAAATAAAAGACTAATGATCTGTAACTTTACGCCTGCTGAGAAGGTACGCGCGACTACGTGCGCTCGTTTTGCATTTTTTGCGCATCGTTTCAAGATACGCTGGGAGAAAAACACAGTTGCTTTAGCAACGTCAATCGTGCTGCGGGAGCCGCGAATGCGGCCTCTGTTGTCGCGTTTACTATAGTCAACCAACTGCGAGCCACCCCTCGGCATTTCCGCCTCTGCCGGAGCCGCGCTACTGGGCATGCGCAGAACCAGCTGTTGTGCGGCAAAACGTGCGTTAAGGGCAAGGAACAAGACAAAAAGCACAAAGGTATAGTTGGGCCTACGTTGAGGGAATGAAACTCTAAAATGGTCTCACTAAGCGCTCCTTTGTAAGGAGTGTTCAAAAAATGACCAAAGGATAGGGATCCACGATTACTTCTTAACGAATCCTCTCTAAGACGAGGAACATTTTAAAGTCTGTCCTTAAAGAAAGAACATGTGTCCTAAAACCTGTACAAACTCGCCAACGGAGGAGGAAAGGAGGCTGTGAACAAAGTTCCACATGGCTATAGAAGGCAGCGCAGCAGCGTGCCGCGATAACAGGCGCGGCGCAGCGCAGATGACGCTAGTGGGCGCTGCTATAGGAAGTCCTGAGAATAACGTTTTTTTTTTTTTTGCGTAAGGCCGGAATGAGAAATTCGCTTGCATGTCAGAATGGTTCGTGATTGCCCGGCACGTGTGTTGGCGATATCGAAGTCAAGATAATTAGACGATAGCCAAAATTTCTTTTTACAAACCAATATGAAGTCTCGTGAACTTTGTCTTCAAGTTTGTAGAGTTTGTGCTTGACTCCACCTTGATTACGGCGAGGTGTGAAGAGAGCAAATGAATGAGTAGCTCTCAACCCTGGACTCAATGAAGAAGAAGCACCAGCGGATGACTCCTACTTGGCTCGCTCTTTCTTACCAAAGTCATGCGTACCTATGGAAGGTACAGCTCACGTCAGTTAATTAGTCGGGAGGCGAATTGCAGGCAATATTGTTACTTCAAAGATGAGGAGATTCATCGACTATTGTGGCTTGTGGCTGCCGAGAAAGCAGACACAGCTGTGAAATCAGCCCCTCGTTGCTTTTATGCAGTGCTGTTTATAACGCCATGCAGCCATGCAGCCACGAACACAAACACAGCACGCGGTAGAGAGCCGTAGTCCTCCCGAAACGTCATTTTTTTTTTACTATGATCACTGACCTGTGAACTGCATCTGCTATGCTTCCAGACCAGAAGGCATGCTGTCAAGCCAGATACAACTTGTATATTTTGTAAGATATCGTAATGAAAAAAAATGTGGAAAAATTGCGTTCAACAGAAAAAATATTGCCTTCCTAGCTCCATTTTGCTCCGCCACATAAGCTTGTGCGGTAGTTTCACTTTTTGATGCAGGAATGCTAGTTTCTAAGGCTTGCATGACAGGTTTCCACGGAAAGTTTTTCGTCACAGATATCAACACTCCCGACCGTCTACTGCTCTATTATAATGCTGATCAAATAAATAAATGCCAGTTGAATAGGAACATAATGGAATTCAATTAAATTTAAAGCTTTGCAATGACGAATTCTCCCCCCCCCCCCTCCATATCATATATTGCAAAATGATATACTGTAAGGAGCAAAATAAGACTTTTCCAAAAACAAAACATTAATCAGCTTGCAATGCAATAAATAAATACTTGCGTTAATCGAGGACGCGAGGGTGATGGAGCTGCCAGTTCTCAGAAACGTACAGTGTAGAATTTCGCACCTTTAAGACCGCTTTCTCGTTCACCAAGCTGTATTTTGCTTTTTTTTTTCACTGCTTAAAAGAAGACAACCTTTTAACCTTAAACACAATTGCAGTGGGCATGTGGTGGGTTGTACCATCTAAATATCAAAATATTATGCTCACTCATATAAATTTAGGAGGCGCTAAGTTGCAAATGTCGCGTCTATCCTCACTCACCACTACTTTTCCATGCTATAGCGTACATTGCATATGCGGTCGCGTAGGTGGGAGGAATGGCTGCCAGTGCTTTTCAGCTTAGCTTGGGAGAGCAGCGAGAGGAGTTCAATTTAAACAGCCTCGACAGAGCATATGGATTTCTGTATATCCCGTACGAAGAAGAGGAAATGCGCGGGAACTCGTCCACCCCCACGCTTGTTACAGTCTATATATACCTTTCATTTTCTCTCGTTAAAACCGTGTCCTTGTCATAATACTTCCTATACACATTCCGTATTCGTGGCCGATGCGTCAGTGCGATAGACACGCAGGAGGACAACATCGATCAACACCATCCGTCGCCAGTCGTAAGCGTCATCGGTGGTGATGGATTCCTGCAGCATTTTCAACCAGCGTTTCGGCACTGTATATGTAACTGTTTTTCATTACGGCTACTTTGCCTCCTCTCTATACTTCGCCGACGCTAGCGCGTGCGAGTTGAGCAGGCGTTTACAGCGCATCGTTTACAGCACAGTGCGCACTTACATTCCCTTGGGCGGTCGTGTCGGTTCAGGGGCCTTGCCGGACAACCTCTCGAGATCTGTGGCCTTGATCGACTCGCGGTCACCCCGGTCGCTGGCCGCTGGAGCCTGCGGCGAGCAAGAGAAAGAGGAAAAAGATAAACACGAGGACAAACAATGGCTGCTTCAGCGCGACGAGTAATTGACCATTGCGGGCACGCGGAGAAGCTGATTTATTCACAGAGAAATGCGATGTTGTTTCCAGCATGAGAAATGTACTGTCGCGCACAAGGTGACCTACAAAGCACAAGCGAGCCCATCAGTGACGTTTGTGCTTCATAGCAATTGAGTACTGCGTGATATACATTGCACGAAGCAATACCGTTTCAATATAAGCATCTATGTGGATGTTCATAAGTTTTCCTCCCCGCGGGCTCCCACGGCTTTGTGAAAGAAGCTTCCAGCACATGCTGTATGTTGCAAGTCGTAATGAAGGCGACCTAATGCGCGTATTTTTCTATGGTAAAAAAAGAAAAAAAGAAACCTGTGATTATGTTCCGAAGCCTTTTTGCTGTTAATGCACGCCTCGCAGTGTGTACGATATCCAGAAAGCAACGGTAAATAACTACCGTGTATAGTAAAACTACTTCAGCTTAATTACGAAACGCATGGCCAGACACCCGACTGAATTAAATATGAAATGAACCCGATTAAATCGACATACAGCCGGGATGTGAAATGAGGACATATAGTAGAAGAGAGAATATATGTCCTTTTTGCACCCGTACTGTATCGCCAAATTACTCAACATAAATATTTAATACCCCCTTCCATATATACACCTATTTCTATTATTTATGTGGTTTTGAGATTCATGGGGTTTAACGTCCCAAAACGACTCAGGCTATGAGGGCGCGTGGGCATATCCTGTTGCCAACGCTGCCAGTAAGAGCCGAGTGACTTGGACAAATATCCTTATACTTCTCGCGTATAGGATAGCATCACTTTGGGAGTGTTGCCCTAAACGCACACCGCAAGTGCCGGCTTAATAGGTGGTCGCGTTATCCAGAACAAAGAGCTGCAGGCACACGTCGCGCGCTTCAAGGGCGGCCCAACGCGCAGATGTGCGACTTGAGGGAGAAAGGAGTTCCGGTCGTGTGGACGTCGAGGTCGTGCCACTGTCAGTGAGTCAGCCTGGCTGGACAGCTACTGCTTAAATGCCGGTGATCAGCGCAGAACACTTTACAGCTGTGTAAGGGTATACCTCGGTCCGTCCTCGGGCACTGAGGAAACAGGATGTGCTTGTCTGGTATAACACCCGTATTTGCTTCCTGTCTCAATAGAGCGAGTTGTCGTCCTTCGACTCGCTTAGATAGTTCGGAAGGACAGTTCTGTTATTGGGGCTTAATTAACGAAGAACCGCTTTCTTGGTGAAAATAACTTGGTGCGGCGGAACCCACGTTCCAGATACGCTACAAAAACTGACAAAAGAGAGAGGGAAAGATTTCACGGTGCCCGTATCGACCTCCTCCTCTACCATGAGCTAGACATCCTGTAGCAAGCGTATGCCTGGCAAAGCGGCTACCTCGGTATGGCGATGGTCTCGGGTTCAAGTGTCCTTAGTCAGAGTAAACTTCTTATAAAGTACGAAGATATCAGGAACATGTATAAATACGCAATTCTGTCGTACCGCTGTGCGGAGGATGCTTGCTTATACTACTGTAAACTACTCTATGTCATAGATGCAATGACTGCCGGCGTGAACTCGCTCACACGTTTCCATCGTTTCTACTGTAACTAAAGGAGAAAACATTCTTTGCATGGAAACAGCGCAGCAGACGGGACCAAGATAGGAAGGAAGGTTCCGTCTGCTGCGCTGTTTCCTTGCAAAGAATGTAGCAACTAGCCCGGCTTACTCCTCTGCTGGAAGAAAACATAAAGCCGGGCGATGTTCTCGTAATTTTTCTTAAGGCATTTAAGTCCTGACGAAAAAAACTAAATGTACGGCGGAATACGGACAAGCTCGTTTGCGCCGGCAGCGCGAGAGAACGCAAGGCCGCAAACACACTTAAACAAAACGAACGCTACAAAGACAAAACAGAGAAAACAGGACACAACGTGTTGAGCAAGAAGATTCAATGCGAGTAGCAGCGCTCAAGCCGCGCTGGCCAAGCAAACATGACAGGAGGCAGTTTGTCCCGCATCCGAAGATGTATTTATTACGCTCTGACCTGTCGAAAAAAAAAATGCGACGGGGCAGGGAGCAAGAAAATAAGCTTTCTTACGACACAGCGCGAGGGAACAGAGTGAAGTATGCATAGCTTCCACGAAGGAAAGACGGAAATAAGATTTAATGCAGCGATCTCCGCAGCCCAGAGCTCGAACCAGCTCAGTGCGCTCATCAGTTGGTCCGGCGTACGGGAATGTCTTGATCAGGAGCCTCTCACAGGGACAGCTCCGACGACGCGTGCGCAAAGATTCTAGAAGGTTCAGAGGAGGTTAAGTACCTGATTCGCTTTCGCAGAACAAGACGGTTGAGCAACGCCGGCAGCGTTAACACGAAATAGTGCGGAGGAAAAGAAGTTTGGGGGTGGGGGGATCCAGCTCTTCCCATGCTCTCGCTTCAAGAGAGACCGACGCTAGAGGGAGGAGGCGTCGACGGTTCCCTTGCGCCAGCGTTATTTATGGGAGTCCCACCCCGAGTTGGGAAATCGGGCGCGAACACGACAGAGAACCTTCGAACGTGCCTCGCGTCTCTGCCGGGGTGAGCGGCCGCTAGATTTTTATTACTCCCAATATTTCTTCGGGAAATTGGGCGCGCCCTTGTTGCTGTTGTTGTCACTCGCTATTATAGCTTCGTATACGTGCGCGATGCGACGAGGCGGAGACGGAACAAAACAAAACACCTAAGAAGCAACGCTCTTACGATTGTTCTTGAAGACCACTTCCTGCTTGAAGAAGCTGCGAGAGACGAGAGAATCGCTGCCGTTTGAAATATTTTTCCAAGAAACGGGACGAGCCTCTTTGATCGCACACCGTTGACAGCTAGGCCGGAGCAGTATGCAGCTTAATTCATTTGTCCGACAACCAGGATTGTTGATGGAGGTGACTGAACAGCGCTAACAGACGGGACAGGAGAGAAGAACACAGACACAGCGCATGTGTTGTTCTCTTCGTCCCGTCTTTTGGCGCTGTTCAGTTACTTCCATCAACATGCACAAACCAGCCCGACTAAGCTCTCTACCAGGAATGTAAACTTCACGCTGACACGGAATCGCCACATTGTAAAGACTGTGTAGAGACGTCTGCGCACTTATCTAGGGGCTCGAACGGTGCACTAGAGGGTATACTGACTTTATTACGAGTGGCCTGGGCTCGAAACACCTTATCATATATGCAGATTTGGATAGACAGTAGTTTGCTGCTCGTGTCTGAAAATTCTCATTAATCCCGACAGGCAGGTACTAATGCTAGAACGAAACACTATATAGAGTGTGCAGTGTGAGCGTGCTAGAATACCGTGTGGACATCTGCTCCAAGGTCAATTTAGTTTGCATGCAGAACTGTCTAAATTCAGATACGAACGCATATAGGTCCTAAGGGTGGTGGTGGTGGTGGTGGGGAAAACATTTATTGCCAAGCAATACAGACGGGGGCAAACCCCCTAACATGGCACGAGGCAACCCTTAGGGGGCTGCCATTACAGGGCAAAGGACAGCCCTTGGAGGGCTTAAGGGTGCCGCGCGCCACACCGATGTCACGTCGGTCATCCACTTGCTATGTCGCAGTGTTTCCTGTGTGCGTCCTGATGTTTTTTCTTTTTTCTTTTAGTGGCCAACTTTCGGTGTGAGAAGTATATGATGCCACTATCCTGTGCATTACAGCAGTGGCCTTGTGCGCAGTGAACTGGAAACTCTGAGTATTTACTTTACCAATCACGATTAGCGCGAATCTCGACAATCGCAAAGCGAACCGCAATAGTCGGCGTCCACGCCCGCACCTGAATAGCATGAAATGCAGTCGGCTGTATATAAATACGAATTAACTCTCCAGGAGAAGAGTACCGTAGCAAATGGATACCCCAGGAAAGGAGTAGAAAAGAATTTGATGTTATAAACACACTCATGTCGGGTTTTATTTCACGCGCCCGGGTGCCTTTTCACTCCCATAGTAGACGTCCATATTGTTGTTGTTGTTGTTGTTGTTGTTGTTGTTGTTGTTGTTGTTGTTGTTGTTGAGGCTGTGTTCATGTATTACGTCGTCCTCTTCCTCGTCATGCTCTTGTTTCAACTTCACGTAGCTAACACGAATAACTTGTCCCCACCTTTCTACGCGGCCTTTGTATTCAGTGTACGCTGTGGACTTGTGTGCAATATGAGAGGGAGCAAAAAAAATTGCAAAAAAGTGCGATTTCCTCGTTGTTTCCCCACAAAAGTTAATAAATACTTTTCGACGGCATACGCCACGATAAAAACTATTTAAAAAAATGCTTGTCCCGCACGTTACGGAGTGAAAAAAAAAATTGCACATAAATTGACCTCGCTCATATTGCACACCAATGTACAGTCTTGATCAAAACTCTTAAGGCCGCAGCGTTCAGCTGCAGCGAAATGAATGTTCCTCCGTGTAGCGGATCATTCAAAGCACAAGTCAAGCAGGAAGCTTCTCAACCGCAGGAAGAGACCTTCTGCTAGCATTTCATGGTCCTTCCGCCTTTAATAATAGTGCCGTAATGGCTTGAGTGCTTTCTATTGTTATCAAAGTGGCCTTGAATCTGGACTGTTTGAATCTGGATGTGGAGTGGGCGGATGAGATTAAGTAGTTTGCGGGCATACGGTGGCCGCAGCTGGCAGAGGGCAGGGTTAATTGGAGAGACGTGGGAGAGGCCTTTGCCGTGCAGGGGGCGTAGCCAGGCTGGTGATGATGATGATGATTTCCCCGTGAGTTCACGGACATAAATGCGCAGACACGGGGACACCGGACACGAGAAAGCGAAAATGTAGACGTCTAATGTACCCCGTGTATTAAGAAACAAAACGTCACAGCATCAACGATACCCGACCGAAGCGCACGTTGCACCACATGCCAGAACACGCGCCACAATGCGTGCGGACGTCGGTAAGAGCGGCATCACGGTAGGATGCACGAGGCGTGAAACAGCGATAACGCCGTCGTGATTGCAGCGCGGATAACGGTGCGACGTGACGCCGCGTAACTGCCAGGAAGAGCGGTTAAAAGTGGCCAGTAGCTAAGCCTTTCGGGGTTACTGATCTAGGAACTGAGGGGCGAACGAACTTCGCCAGCCTCCGCGCCGATAGTGCCGATCTCACGACGTAGATCGTTGCGTAAGGCTTGTCAAAAAAAAAAAAAAACGAAAATGTGAAGCCAACGGCCAAGCCAAGACGTTGGTTCGTCGCCGGTGGAAAAGGCAGTTAAAGTGGCTGAGCCAGACGGTCGGATGGCGACGCAGACGAGCGCAGGAAAAGAGACTTATCTCCGCACCCGGTCGACGCCAGATGCGAACGTCACAAAAGCGAACCTCTCAAGGTAAGGGCGACGAAAATTTAGACACCTGTAGATATTGGGAGAAACCTTGATCGCGTCGTAATGTAGTTACTCTCTATGAGAAATGGCAGTCCATTCCTAGTCACGCTGCAAACTTCAGATGCACGTCCTGTTGTTGTTTGAGTAGAAGAGCAAGCAATATATATTTTGTTTAAAAAAAATACTTTCTTTCTACCAGCCACAGCTGTACGTGAGTTATGCGACATACCCTAATGTCGGAGTCGGCATGAATTCAAGCGACCCGATGATTTCTTTCATTTTATGCCGATGCCTTAGTAACAGTTTATTTCTTTTTCCCCCCATTAAGAGATCGCCAGACGTAGGCTGGGGATCGAGGCAGTGATCTTGAGCTAAGGTGCAAGGTGCTGTAGCTGTTGAGCGACATCGATTGGTACATTTCGGTTGTGGTTGCCCAGACCAGGTTCCTTAAGATTTTCTAACAGCGATGCAAAACGCCACGCTTCCCGCTACGAATATCTCCGGCGGATTCTAAGTTGCATAGAGCTGTTCATGTTGGCGATGGTAACGAGCTGCTTTTCTGCTGTGCCTCATTATATTCACGAATAATGTAGTCGGAGGCGAACAAAGCAGGAACGATCAGGAAAGGAGGTGCATACGGGAACAAAATATCCGAAGCTCCGTGCACGATACACGCAGCCGCAACAGCACGCTCTTCCTCGCGTATAATCCACGTAGGGTGCATCAAGCCACACCGCGTGAGGTTTTTCCGGTAATGGTGGCGCAATAACCATTACGGAAGCGTGCACGGTGCGCCGTCGTGGTAGGGGGTGTACGCGGCAGTAACACCAGGTGAGGGCTACGCGGTGAAAGCGGGCGGCTACGCAGACGACGAGATAAAAAAAAAAAGCAGACGTCCGAGCAGACGAGAAATATAAAGCGGACGATGCAAGCAGCGAAAGCAAGCGTCCGAGCAGACGAGAAATATAAAGCAGACGAAGCGAGTAGCGAAAGCAAGCGGCCAAGCAGACGACCAGAGGAAAAAGCAAAGCGCAGACGAAGCGGCCCTATCACGAGCGCGGCGTCATTACTCAGAGGAAGGCCCGACGGCTGTGACCAGAGTTGTGTACTACACACAGCCGCACACCGTGTACAGGCCGCACCCAATTGTGCGTAGCGGCTATGCGCGGCAGGGCTAGACAGGAAGATGAGAAAGCTAATGAGAGCACTTGTTAGACTCAGCTTTCGCTTACTGCTCGAGGGGACCGCCGGTGGAAGACTGTTGTTGTTTACAGAAGCGACGTGCAGAAAACTGAGAAGCCTGCAACCGTTATTGGTCCCGACTGACATCTTGTAACGACGTGTCACGTGTGGTATGCCGCTGTGTGTCCTTAGACGAAGGTAGGGGACATCAGCACGCCCCACTTCCTCCGCCGTCCCTCCTGTCTTGAAGTACTTTGCGGCCTGTTCTAGAGAAGATCTTCTGTCTCTTGTGCCCCCGAAAGCTAATTCATACGCATATTCTACCCATTTATCGCACAGGCGAAAGGAATATGGAAGCGAAAGCGGTGAAGCCGCGTAGATCAACGTAGGCTTCGTTATCTTTTCTTTTTCGTATTATTGTGCAGACTGTCGAACTGAGTGGGGGCCGCTCACTTGGCAGTTGTCAGTGCATACCCTTGGTTCGTTCAAAACATGGCTGGGAGTGCTAGAATATGGCACTGGAAGAGCGCGTGACCTGTTTTTTTTTTTTTAAATTAGATTTCGCGGGCTCTATCTGAATGCCGAAAAAAAAAAAAGACCGCGCAGGAGGTACAGTATGTCGCTGCTAAAAACTGGATGGTGTGTTTCGGAAACCCCCTGACGCTACTTACCGAAACGCGATCAGTGAATGTTAAAAATCGTGCGTAGTTAATATTAAGCCAGATGAAAATATAATTAGGCTGGAATAACAAAACACTCTTGGTTGCGTCACACGATGGCAGCCAATTAATATGGCTGTGGGTTCAAGTATCTGCGGCCGACTGCTTTTGCTTTTGTTTTACCCTTGCCTCAAGTAATGTCTGTCGTCATCGTCTACTTGTACGTTTTTACCTGAAAGGTGCCGTACCACAAGCCCACGGCTCAAAAGACGTATATAGGTCTTGCAGCAAGATTCGTTCGCGATGGACTTGGCTTCTAACTATCGTCTAGCCCGTACTAGTGATTGGCCACCGCGAGTGGCACGCGCAGTGGTGATTATGGCGCTCGGCTGCTGACTCGAAAGACGCGGGTTCGATCCCAGCCGCGGCGGACAAATTTCGATGGAGACGAAATTCTAGAGGCCCGTGTAGTGTGCGACGTCAGTTCACGTTAAAGAACCCCAGGTGGTAGAAATTCCCGGAGCCCTTCACTAAGGCATCCCTGAGTCGTCTTGGGACGTTAAACCCTCATCAACTATAAACCAAACCAGACGTACTAGTGATTGGCCTATGGCAGGTGAATTACTACACCAGCATTAGTTAGCCCTTGTTTCGCCATATGCTGCGGGCAAGGAAAAACACGGGCGCCGAAACCTCATAAAACCCATTTTACTATGCACACAAAAGCGGGTGAACAAATTTGTTAACACTGCGAGTTACTTCCTGCGTTAATCTGTACAGCCGGTATCGAGGCTAATAGCACTGAACACGACCTTATCACATCCGGCCTGAAGCATCTTTCAGTTTGCAGGCATTGTACTGCTACACCAGCGCCAACTCCCATCGCTGTTTGCCGTGGTCATATTGTTTGCGCGAGCACACACTGCACGCAAGCATGTCGGCTGCGCTCATCGCGAGCTCAACAAGCGGTGGCGGCGGAGAATAAGGAGGGAGTGTCGTCTCGAAGCCGGGAAACAATGGAGCCGGCGAAACGATACTAAGCCGCCTCCTCTCGGCGGCTCTGGGCCTGCACAGGTCCACTTGTTCCCATCTAGGACGAAGCGGAGGCAGGCTGGCGCTGGAGAAGAGAGGGGCCAGTAAGCAGAGTCGAGCATCGCCACTTCTTCTGGCGGCGGTGCGCAGGCTACGTGCGCCGCGTTCTTTCCAGTCGCTTATCGGCACGCCCGATCTCGCTGGCGGAATCAGGGAGCAGCGGTGCGGGAAATCAAGATAAGCCGCCGCGAGCGAATTTCTCCGCGCATCCTCCTCCGCTTTCTGATGTCCCGCGCAGCCGGTTTGCGGATCACGTTGCGTCCGTGTGGTTCCGGATCACAGAGGCCTGCTTGGCTTCCGTTGGCTTCACAATCAATCGGTTCGCAGTCACGTGGTGTGGCTCTGAATCACGGAGGCGTGCCTGCCTGTCTGCCGGCGGAACCGGCACAGTCGTCCTTCCGATCATCGCAAAGGGTCGCCCACTCACTTTCGCTGACCCGTCATGCCGCAGCCGGGTTAACGGAAGCAGCAGCATCGGTGGGAGTGGTCGCTTCAACTGCACTAATGGGCTGTTGGCGATGACCGGAAGCCACGGAGCTTCTCTCGCCACACATGACGACGCGGCCTGCGCGTGCCTTCTTCGAGTGGTTGGTCTTGTTCGTGATTCCGCGGTGGGTGCTCCTTCCTGGCTGCCCGACCGCCTTTATTTGAACGCTCAGGGAGCGTGAGAACTGACCGGGTGGGCGGGCGAAGCAAGTCAGCACCGTTTTCCGCGTCGAAGTCTCTCAATTGGTTTGCTCTTGTTTCGACGTATAAGTCGTGCGATCTGCATGCGCTGTTCATGACTGCATAATAATCAATCAGCTGCAGTGGTGGAGGTGGAACCTGAACTGGATCCACTGGAGAACCCATGATGTTTAGTTATTCCTATAAATATTATAGTTATGCTTTTAGAAGCATAACTATAACGTGGATATGGCTGCTAAATGAAGATATTTTCGGGGAATAAATGCTTGCCCCTCAATGTTTCAGGCACAATAGCTAGCATTAGTACTAGACAGCTTCAAAGGCTTCCTTTAAACCTGCACAGAACCATCGCTGGATATCAACTACTTTTTTACAGTTTAGACGTTGTGCTAGAGGTACGGGGATCGATTAACCAGTATCTTCACCAAATGTAAGATGCCTGGGAGGGGGTTGTGGCTCAGGAGAACCTAGGTCGCTCTGCAACGTCCGACCAAGGTTCAGGCCAAGCGTTAGGGCTGCGAGCGAGCTTCACACCCTCTGGAGAGTCGTCTTCTTTCACACACACACAGTTCACCACACTCAGCGAGCGTGTGTGGACACGACGAAGCATGGTGCATGAATGACGCTTTATTGAAGAAGGCGAGCGGTTATATAGGCAAGCGGTTAGATAACAGAAATGGGGGCTGCTTCTGTCCGGCTAGGCGCGTGTGCATGACTTGCACTACGTCACATCTCCCCTCTCTCTCTTTTTTTTTAATCGTCGAATCAAGTAGAGTTTCAGAACTCAGGCGCCGGGTATCTTCGTGGTGGTTGGCGCTTCCGTTCACTCCTGCGGAGTTGTGTAGATTCGGATGTCCCTGTAGTGTCTGGGACTCCCACAGCTGGCAGCGGCGCGGGAGTCTTGTGGTCTGGAGACGAGGGAGGAGGAGCCGGATTGAGGTGTTCTCTTGTGCGCTGAAACTGTTGACCCTCTTCCGTTTTGACGATGTAGGCACGAGGAGTCTCAGCCCGCTGTACGACCGTGACAGGGGACCATGATCTTGAGGGCACATTGTACATAGTTGCGGTCGAGCCAGTGCGAAGCTCTGGAAGAGGCCGTGTACCTCTGTTGTAGAAGCAGCGTTGCTTGCTCCTGATGTCTTCTAGCCTTCGTCGCACGGTCTTGGGTGGCACTGTTTGTGGCTGTAGGTGGCTAGTTGGTACAGGAAGCAGCGTTCTTGTCTGTCGGCCCATGAGCCTCTGCACAGGGGACTTCAGAGAAGAGTCCCGAGGTGAATTTCGACACTCAAGCAATGCGGCACAAAACTCAGTGCTACCGAAACGGAACCGCCTTAACAGCTTCTTAGCTTCCTGTACTGCTCTTTCTGCCATTCCATTCGAGCGGGGATAGTACGGACTAGACCGGACGTGTTGCAGGCCAATCTTATCGGCGTAATCCTTGAACTGTTGGCTACTGAAGGGTGGTCCGTTGTCTGTGCAAAGTCGCCTTGGGAAGCCATGTGTTGCGAAGATGTCATTGCATGCTGCAATAACCTTGTTGGCTGACGGCGCTTGCACAAGCCTGATTTCAAAAAAGAAAGAGTAGAAGTCAACAACGACTAAGTACTCGGCACCGTTGTGATGACAAATATCAGCTCCTACTGACTCCCAGGGCAGAGTTGGTATCTCGTGACTTAACAGCGGGAGTCGCGCATTTCTTGATTTGTACTTTTGGCATGTTTGACAGCGTTGAGCGACTTCCTTAATATCGCTGTTTATACTTGGCCAGAAGACAACGGTTCGGGCGCGTGCTTTCATTTTTTTCTGCTCCTGTGTGCGCGGCATGAAGAGAAGCCAGTACCTCACTGCGCAGTCTGGCAGGAATGATAAGGCGATTGCTCCGGAACACAAGGCCGGAATCAGTATGCAGCTCGTCGCGGAAGCTCCAGTAGCTGCGTGACGTAGTGCAAGTCATGCACACGCGCCTAGCCGGACAGAAGCAGCCCCCATTTCTGTTATCTAACCGCTTGCCTATATAACCGCTCGCCTTCTTTCTTGCTGCTTGGCGATAAAGTTTGCAACCAGAAATTATCTGCCTGTCCGTCTGAATTCGCTTCCAGTGACGCCACTTTTTGCTCTTTCACGCAGAGGTTAGCGCTCTTCGTTTTGCACGCAGCTGCAAAATGATTTCTTTTGCCACATTTTAAGCACGTGCGTCCCTTTGCAGGGCATGTTTCACTGTTGTGAACACGAGCACATTTGTTACAGCGACTTTTCATTTGGAGGACCGCATTGACGTCCACTTGACAGTTCTTGCTGGAGTGTATTTCTTCACTTTGCTCTTTGCCGTGTTCCCGAGCTCGACACATTTCAACAGTTTTGACCAAGGAAGCATTTTCAGAAAGAAGCGTTTCTTGAAGCTTCTTGTCTCTCATTCCCAGAATGATTCTGCTTCTTAGCATGCGTTCTTCCAGCTCACCGAATTCACAGCTTTTTGCTAGTACACGCAGCTCCGTTAACCAATCGTTAAAATGTTCGTCTTCCTTCTGGTCACGCTCTCCAAATCGAAACTCGTGATAAGCTAGGTTTAGTGCTGGTTTGTAGAACGCTTCAAACTTTCGCTTCAGTACAGCAATGTCGCTTTTATCCTCTCCAGCATCAAATACGAAAGTGCTGTACGTTTTGCGTGCGTCTTCTCCAATACTGATGAGAAAAGTGGCTGCCTGTACCTCTTTCGGTTGTTGGTCCAGGTAGGTTGCAGTTGAGAAGAGCTCGAACTCTTGCTTCCATGCTTGCCAGCTATGCCAGACATCTCCCGTTGTATCCAGGGCCTTCGGTGGTGGCAGCAGCGAAGTGACGGGGGCGGCAGGCTGGGCGCGGTGCTGCTCGGCGTCTGTCATGGCTCTGGTCCGATGAAATTACCCGGGCCTCCCGGATTGCCGTGCTTCTGCCGTCGGTTACGTTGCCCGGTTGCGTTGCGCGATCGCTAACCGGCCACTTCTGACACCATGTGGACACGACGAAGCATGGTGCATGAATGACGCTTTATTGAAGAAGGCGAGCGGTTATATAGGCAAGCGGTTAGATAACAGAAATGGGGGCTGCTTCTGTCCGGCTAGGCGCGTGTGCATGACTTGCACTACGTCACAGCGTGGCTGCTACGTTACAATAAAATAATTTAAGTGGCAGAAACTACGTAGAGCTTAGGTGGCTCATCAGGATTAAACCCCAGTCGCTCAGGACGAATTTCTAGGGAGGTGAAGTCGTCAGCTGATGTGCGATGTCAGCGCACGTTGAAGAGCCCCAGGTGGCTGAAATTAACCAGGAGCCCTCCACTAGGGCCTCTATCACAGCCCATCTGCTGCTTCGGGAAGTTAACCACGACATATCGTACCACTTCTAGCCCCTGTGTAGTTCCATTTCCGCTTCCTGCAACCTGGTGGTCGATGTCCGGCGATCGTCCCTTGTGTTCCTCTCATGTTCTCTCATGTTTGACGCTTGCGGGACGTTACAAAATTCAAAACAGCTGAGGGCAGTCAAGGAGGACTGGTGTTATCGGGGTGCCTGTATGAAAAGCACTCAGAACTTCTGTGCCGAGAACCTTTGGTGATATTTTCTTCGGGTACTTGTCGTTAGCTCACCAGGAAGGGGAGACGGGTATAGCTAGAAGACAGGCACGTATGCGCAGGACGCTGACAGCGGCAGTGCGTGTGTAGCATACCGCGCGCGCTACCGTTCCCACTGTCGCCGGCGGCGGGACGTCCGGGCACGGAGGAGACATCGCGCGCGCTTTCTTCCCACACACCGTCGCCAGTTCATGAACGCGTCCACCCTTGCACCGGCGGCAATGCGGAAACAGGCACTGCGCTGAAGCAGGGTCGACAAACCGGAGACAAGGACAAAGACAGACGTTCCCCCGTCTCCCCCCTTTTCTCTCTCCGTGATGACAAGAGACAACTGCGAAAGAGCCGCTGACTGAATGCAGTGCAGGTGGAATGAAAGAAGGCGGCCAAGCGCAGATTGCAATCATTTGAGGGGGAAAAGAAAAAGAAAGCTGCCCACAAACGCTGCTTTTTGTTTCCGGACGGGCAATTGTCCTTCTGGCCAGGGCTGCGCCGATTATGTGAGCACATCTGCGAAAATTGTGGCTCTGCATGGTGAGAAGAGGGTGCTGCGACATCCCTTCTCCTCACCCTCTCACAGATCCCGCCGTGTGAACGAAAAACAAGATTTACAGTTCTCTTTTAAATTTGTTTACATTTCATTCTAAAGCGGTCTGTTTATCGGGCCTTCGGCTGGATGCTTGTGGAAGAAATGATGCAGCGTTTAGCCTTCGAAGGCCTGGAGACATCGATAATGTTCGCTTTTACAGCATACGACAGTGGAGAGGGCTCAGAATATCCTAATACAATTTAAGACTAAGACCAAAATGAAAGGAAAGTCGGAAACTTTCGGGCTTAAAATTAGAGGAGGTAAGAGTGGTTTGCATGGGCCAGAGTTGAGAAGCTAGTGGACTGGAGGTGTAGAACGAGGGAGTGTAGTTTAATTTGGCAGAAAAAATAAAAGTTGAATAAAGCCAGAGGGAAACGAAACCTTGCTAGTACTTACGCTCACTGAAGAGGCGACAATCACCACCACACACAAGCTTGTCAACATCCGCCTATCAAGGTAAATCCGCGCGACGCATCTAATCACCACTCTGATCATCACTCGTCACGTGTCTTTGCAGCGCGATATCACAAAACGCATGGTTGAATAGTTTTAGATTTGTCGTTAGGAATAAGCGGGCCGGTCCCGCATATCCTTAAAGTGTGGTGATATTATATTAGCATCTTCATATCAAATTTCTCGCTCCTGTTAAGAACCGCCATATCTGAAACGAGGGCTTCGATAAGTGAACATATAAACTCATTGGTGCCAAGAAAAGCGCTTGGGAAGTGAAAACAATGCTGCTGCAGCATTGTTTTCGCTTCATGACGTGTTTCCAGCGATTGCAGTCCTCTTTAGACTCTACCTAATATAGTCCCGCGGTTGGCCTTGCATCTCGGTGTCATCACTACGCGGCCACGTATAATAAGACCAGTGAGAACGTGGTTAATCACCACTAATGAAAGGAAACGACAGATTAAAAGCGCGGGCAAATGATCGCTTCTCGGATAATTAAGGCGCCTCGCGCGACGCACCAAGGCGCTGTGCGAGCCGTTATCACGAGCCTGTTAAGAAGGCCGCATGCCGAGAGAGAGAGAGAGAGAGCGCAAGGTGACCGCGTCTGCCTGGGCGGTGGCGGTGGTGGGACGTCTCCATTGGGCCTTGAAAAGGGACGGCACGGGACAGGTCGTGTACAATCGCCAACCTTGCCTGTCTGTGGCCTCTTTGTGGAGCCGGCGGCGAAGACCGCGTCCGCCCCACTTTCGCTGGCTGGAGACAACTCGGAGGAGACGGCGGTAGGACAGGAAAGCGCACCAGTGGCAGTGGAATTAATGCGGAGGTGAAGCAGGCGGACGAACGGTCTAGTATACGATACGTTACTCTCGTGGTTGGCTGAACTATTTACGTATTAGAACAGGTAGCTGGAATGTTATAGGGAACATTCTGTTACCAAACCATGCCAGAGAACGTCCGGAATGGTACAAATGCGTACGTTAGCGAATTTTGATGCTATATCTGCATTGGGGTTGAAAGTGTCTGATGGCTGTTATTTTTAAAGGGCAAAACTGTTCAGACAAAAAGAAAATGTTTACTCCAGCTCTTATTAATGGCGCAATCATTGATTCAATGCTCACACACTGTTCCTGTGTACAAGGGCGAACAAGAATTCGCGACGCAGGGTTTCAGAACGAGGAGGTGTGAAATATCCTGGAAGAGCCTGCGGCAAAGTTGCAGTTTTCCGGCGCCATTGAACTTAAATCTCCCATTTGAAGCTATCTGCCAGGGTTTCGGTTACTCATGTTTAGTATTGTCATTGTTATTGCTGCTAAGTCTTAATAACGAAAGCAACGAAACAGGTTACAGAACACGCAAGCACGAATATTTGAGCATGCTCATGAACATATGTACATGCGCATGCGAGAAGACCCGCACCTGAAGGTAGCGGGTCTTTCACCATGCAATCCTGCTTCATATGTTGCCTAGACGCAGGGGCCATACAATCGCTCTATACTGGACTTCATAAAATCAGCTAGCCTTTTTCCATTAATTTGATCATTACTACATCTTTCATCACACCTTCACCCCTCATTGATGCCCTGAGGCAATAAATTTCGCTTTAAAAAAGTTCTCATAACCACCAAAAACGTTGAAGGGAGTCCTGTGTGTTTGGCGAAGACAAGAGAGGCAGGCACTAAGAAACCGAGCAGGTTAGATCACAAGACATTCGCTATGCGCCCATATAAATTCATGGTAAAGAAAAAATACCCTGCAAGGACTTCTATACGAACTATTATCTGGACCAGAGTCACTACCGGTAAAGTCAAGCGCCATCCAGGCCCGGAGATTCCTGCCGTGAAGGCAGGAATACGACGGTGCTTATCATGTATTACTTGCTCCTATTGGTCGTGCGGTCAGTATCGTAACGTGTGCGGGATGTCAGGTTTACGCTGGCGATTTCACGAACGACCTTGAGCGCCGTCTGAGCCAGCAACCTGAGAGCCCACATGATCCACACGCGCAACACTCCTATAGTGGTCTTCGAGTGCTCCCTTTGTATGCGTTCGTATACCGTTCACTCGTTAACGGCACTGCACGCAACAACTCGGGTGAGACGGACTCATGGTACGTAAGGCATAGCGACGAGACTGCGATTAGTGTAGAGTTCTGTCCCTCCAAGAACAGAAGAATGCGGGAAGTGCGGGGCTGCTACGCGAGGAGGTGTGGCCTAAGACGATCGGATGCATTCGCTACCAACCTCAGCGCAACGGTTCTTCACTCCTTCTCTTTTAACTTTCAATCCCGTGCATTCCTTCCCCCCTTCCTTTTTTTTTTTCAACTTATGCCTCATGGCACACTTCTCGAATAAAAAAAAAAAAGATGCATTCGCTGAGGAGTGAACTCCGCTCTTCGAATGCGGAGCGCACCGTATTAAGAGTGCACGGAGTTTAAGGGGGCGCGTAATAGCGTGCACTGCACGCCGAAGTATAAAAGAAATAAAGGAAGGAAGAAAGAAAGAAGGAAATGAAGAAAGAAAGAAAGAAAGAAAGAAAGAACGAAATAAAGACGGAAAGAAAGAAGGAAAGAATGACGGAAAGCAAAACGGCAAGAACGAAAAAAAGAGGAAAATAAAGAGGAAAATAAAGAAGAAAGAAGGATGAAAATGAAGAACGTAAGAGAGAAATGAAGAAAGAAGGAAGGAGAGAAGACGCCTCGTCAACGCCCTTCCTTAGAAGAAAGCGGCGGCAACGCCCGGTAGGCCGCAATTAGACGAGGTCATTGGTATTCGCCTCCGACTTTGAGACGCGCCCACTGCCGCCGCTGCCGACACATGCGCAGCTGTTTCCGCGGAACACCCACGCCGTACTCTTGAGATGCGAGACCTCGTGCAGGAGTTCGTTTGGCAAGAAGCCTGTCCGAAGTGTTGCATTTGGGTTGCAAGCCCCAAGGGTAGCGTTGGCCTGGCGGCCTGGGGCAAAGCTGGAAACATCCGAAGATGCCGGCAAAGGATGAGTCGACTGGCAACAGAACAACTTGTTTATTCTGGCATCTCAAAAGAGCAGCCGGTCAGGGCGACCACGTTACTCGAAGGAAGGAATCGAAGTCTCTCGTTGGCGTCCGGGGCAGCCCCCTTTATACCCACGGAGTCGAGGGCAAGAAGGAACGGCTTGGGAAGAGGCGTCCGATACGGCGACGCTTGAACATGTCCAGACGTGACGGGCGCGTCCGCCAGGCCGGCGCCGGTCAGACCTCCTCGCCTCCCAGTTGGGGAGCTCCTCTCCCCGGCTGCCGCGCTTTGACAAGCGTGGGCACCAACATGCACACACACACACACGCACGCACGACGACACGTGGCACTGAAACCTGCCTGGACGCGCTTGGCGGGAGGCGTTGCGGCAGCGATGAACGGGTCCAAATGACCGCCGCTTTGAACAAAGCCGCGGCGTCCGTTGCATCCGCGCCGGCTATACCGCGCGTCGTAGGCGAGACGTAACAGACCGCCCCGCCGGGAGAAGGAGATCCCGATGGTCAGGGGACTGCATCCGCTGTCCAGAGGGATGTCGCTCGATGATGCTCGTAATCGAAACCGGTCGTCCCTCGACGTTGCTTGAGCGCAGCGCACAGAGAAGGCCTCGTTCTCGGGTTCAGGATCACATAGGACACTGCAAAGTCACTTCGGGAGAGTTGCCATTTTTGTGCTCGTTCCCAGCAAGCGTTAGAACTACGCCGAAACGCAACCGCTCAGTCAGCAAGCACGAGACAACCCTCACTAAGCTCTGCCAGGCTCTTTCCCCTTTTATACTACTGCCTAGTTCCTTACAGTCGTCAAGCAGCACTCAGAACGCGTCCACAAATTGGAAAATTGCACTAGAAAGCACATAATCACTTTAAAACACTAAACAAAAGCAATATGTTAAAAATCCTGCCTCAGGAAGAAAACATCAGTAACCAACAACTTTGAGGCGGATTCCTACGTTAGGGGCTTCGACTTAAGCCATCGGCGTTACCGTTGAGACTCCCCTTTTTGTAACGCACCTCAAAGGAATATTGTTGCAAAGCGAGGCTCCAGCGCAGGAGGCGGCCATTTTTGGGAGAGATGTTCTGCAGCCATTGGAGAGGGCAGTGATCCGTCTCAATGATAAACCTCGAGCCGGCTAGGTAGCATGACAGTTTCTGAACGGCCCACACGAGACACGCACACTCTTTCTCAGTGGCGCTGTACGCCTGCTCACGACAGGTCAGCTTACGACTAGCATACAGGACGGGGTGTTCCACTTCTCCATTGTCCCTTTGGCACAGTACAACGCCCATGCCTCGCTCACTAGCATCGCACTGAACAACGAACCCTTTTGTATAGTCTGGCGATCGTAGCACAGGCTGGCTTGTTAGGGCGCTCTTTAGGGCGCTAAAAGCTCTTTCCTTTGTCTCGCCCCAGACGACTGTTTGGGGCTCTGTTTTTCTTAGAGCATCCGTCAGGGGAGCCGCGATATCGGAGTACCTGGGGATGTACCTCTGATAGTAGCCGGCGACACCTAAGAACGACCGAATATCGGTCTTCGTACGCGGTTGCGGGAAGTCTCGCACAGCGGCCACCTTTATTTCAGAGGGCCGGCGACGACCCTGTCCAATCACGTGACCGAGGTAGACAACCTCGGCCTGTGCTAATTGGCACTTGGGAGCCTTGACTGTCAAGCCCGCTTCACGCAGCCGGGTTAGCACTGCCCGCAAGTGTGCCATATGCTCAGACCAGGATGCGGAGAATATCGCTACGTCGTCTAAATACGGTAAAGCGAATTCTTCCTGTCCCCGCAACACTTTGTCCATGAGGCTTGAAAAGCAGTATGGCGCGTTCTTCAAACCAAAACTCAAAACTTTAGGACGGAATGTTCCCATTGGTGAAATGAACGCCGCATACCTACTAGCCTCTTCTGTAAGTGGAACCTGCCAATAACCCCTGACAAGATCTAGGGTGGAAATAAACTGAGCGCTACTAACTTTCTCAAGGCGCTCCTCGATGTTAGGGATCGGATAAATTTGATCCTTAGTGATGGAATTAAGCCTGCGGTAGTCGACGCAAGGACGAGGTTCCTTGCCCGGTACCTCAACTAAAATCAAAGGGGAGGTATAATCACTCTCACCCGCCTCAATAACACCGAGCTGTAGCATTTTCTTTACCTCAGCCTCCATAATATCGCGCTGGCGGGGTGACACCCGGTACGCCTTGGATCGTACTGGCTCTGGGGAGGTAAGTTCTATATCATGAGTAAGGACAGAAGTCCTACCAGGCCTCTCAGAGAACTGACCTTGAAACTCTTGTAAGAGTTGGTGTAGTTCGGTTTTCTGCTCAGGCGACAGCTGTGCTTTACTGAGTAAGTCACTAATGACCTGATCAGTGTCTTCCCTGTTCGTCACTGCGCCTAGTCCCGGAAGCTCGACCGGAAGCTCTTCTAACTTTCCCGTGTCGTGCATTTCATCTCCAGTACCTGGTGCCTTCAACGCTACAGGCTCAATTTTATCCATTTCTGACGTGCTCGGAATATCAGCTTGCTGCGCCTCCGACCCTTTCTCATTGTTCGACAACGTCGGCCCCGCAACTACCGCCTTTGCAGCGAGCTCCCGAACTCTCGATCTGGTTAAGGCCTGAACGCTAGCCTCACCAAACAAAAGCCCCTTCTCGCGCAGGAGGTGATCGGACCTGTTCGAAAATAGGTACGGGTACTGGGGGGGCAGCCTAGATGACACTACGGCCTCCATCTCAAGTGCTCCGAAAGGTCCTTCAATAAGCACTTTTGCTACGGGCAGACACATGCTATGAGCTTCCACGGCTTGCTTGATCCATGCGCACTCGCCCGTGAACATATCGGGTTCTACGTAAGAGGGGTAAACTACATCCATTGTAGCTGCGGAATCACGAAGCACTCGGCACTCTTTCCCGTTCACGAGGAAGTCTCGCATGTAAGGCTCGAGAAGCTTCATGTTCTCGTCAGTGCTACATAATGACAAACACACGACTTCTCTTTTTGTTTCTGGACACTGCGCCGAAAAGTGACCCGGCTTCTGGCACGTATAACACACGCGCGCTTGCCTCGCCTCGAACCGCTTTCTGCGTTCGGCTGCGGCTGCCGCCGTCTCCTTACGTTCGGTCGGACTGCTTTCACTCGCATCCGCACTACGCGTGTCCCCCCTTGCTCTCATGGGTGTGAACTTCGGCCTCTCAGACTTGGAGCCAAATTCACCCTTTTGACCGTCCTTAGCTCCGCGAGCCCGACGCGTCACAAACTCCTCGGCTAGCTCGGCGGCTTTAGCCACTGTACTAACGTCTGGCCTATCCAAGACCCAGTACCGCACGTTCTCAGGTAACCGACTGTAAAACTGTTCCAGCCCGAAACACTGCAGAATTTTCTCGTGGTAACCAAACGCTTTCTCTTCTTTGAGCCACTCCTGCATGTTTGACATAAGCCTGTAGGCAAACTCTGTGTATGACTCACTTCTGCCTTTTTCATTTTCCCGAAACTTCCGACGGAACGCCTCCGCTGACAGCCTGTACTTTTTTAGCAGACTCGATTTCACTTGGTCGAAATCCTCTGCCTCCTCTCTCTTCAAGCGAGCGACTACGTCGGCCGCCTCGCCGGGTAACAAAGTGAGCAAGCGCTGTGGCCACGTTTCCCGAGAGAACCCCTGCTTCTCGCACGTTCGCTCAAAGTTAACCAGGAACAAACCAATGTCCTCTCCAAGCTTAAACGGCCGCATCAGGTCAGTCATTTTGAACGATACCCGTTCTCCTGCACCGTGTGCCTGACTTCCATTACGAGCGCGTTCCATGTCTACCTCGAGACGCTTCATTTCCAAAGCGTGTTGACGGTCGCGCTCTTCTTTCTCTTTTTGCTCTTTACGTTCGCGCTCCTCTTTCTCTTTTTGTTCTTTACGTTCGCGCTCGTCTTTCTCTTTTTGCTCTTTACGTTCGCGCTCGTTTTTCTCTTTTTCTTTTTGTTCCCTCTCCTCAATGGTCTCAAGGCATTCCGACAGCTCGTCATCCTCAGCCTCCAACTCAAGAATAGCCCTTAGCAGTTCTGGTTTTCTGAGTTTGTCTGAGACATCCAGACCCAACTCTCTTGCAAGCTCCAGCAATTTCGGTTTGCGCAACGACTTCAAATCCATGGCTGCTCCGAATGCTGCTTTCTCTACTGCCTACTATTGTCTTGCCGCAAACTAACCCGGCAGCAACGACAACACAATTACCAGCTCTGTTTCTGACACTAACAAAAGCCTGGCAAAACTCAGAAGAAGAAAGTCCCGCACTCACCAAACCTCGCAGCCAAGAATTCAGCGCAGTCGTTCCGCTGCAGGCAACCAGTCATCACACAGGGCTCGTTGCACTGCTCCCGGATGGTCGTTGTGCTGCTCAGCATACAGTTGACCGCATATCTTCGCTGCTGGCCTCCGTTGTCGGGATCTCACCGCTGGCAACCAGTTGTGGCATTTGGGTTGCAAGCCCCAAGGGTAGCGTTGGCCTGGCGGCCTGGGGCAAAGCTGGAAACATCCGAAGATGCCGGCAAAGGATGAGTCGACTGGCAACAGAACAACTTGTTTATTCTGGCATCTCAAAAGAGCAGCCGGTCAGGGCGACCACGTTACTCGAAGGAAGGAATCGAAGTCTCTCGTTGGCGTCCGGGGCAGCCCCCTTTATACCCACGGAGTCGAGGGCAAGAAGGAACGGCTTGGGAAGAGGCGTCCGATACGGCGACGCTTGAACATGTCCAGACGTGACGGGCGCGTCCGCCAGGCCGGCGCCGGTCAGAACTCCTCGCCTCCCAGTTGGGGAGCTCCTCTCCCCGGCTGCCGCGCTTTGACAAGCGTGGGCACCAACATGCACACACACACACACGCACGCACGACGACACGTGGCACTGAAACCTGCCTGGACGCGCTTGGCGGGAGGCGTTGCGGCAGCGATGAACGGGTCCAAATGACCGCCGCTTTGAACAAAGCCGCGGCGTCCGTTGCATCCGCGCCGGCTATACCGCGCGTCGTAGGCGAGACGTAACAGAAGCAACGCATTGCATGCGATGCCACTAAATGGACGTGTCGTCGTTGCACAACATTTTTCTGCCGGCCACAGGTCCTCAGTTCGACGCATATACGTCTGACACACAAGACAAAGGAGATATACATGCAAGAAAACATACGAGAAGAAGGCCAGGCAACCTAACGCTGAAGGAGCTACCGACTGAGTTGTAGGTACAACGTTCAATTTTAACATACATGTCATATGGTGAGAGTTGTCAGTGGAACGAAGTTATTCAACAAATTAAAAATAATGCTGCAGGCTTAAACATGCAACATTATTTTTATTTTGTTATTCTTGAACTGGTATCAATATCATGTTACATACTGTTCTTGACCCCGCCTTATGTAATGCCCACGGGCCCTTAAGGCTTCAATGAAATGAACCCAATATAGTAGGAGGCTCTGGAACAACTTTGGTTACTGGCGATTCTAGTACGCGTACAGCTAGTTATACGTTATACACTTGGCTTCTAACGAAATGGGGCCGGCACAGACTGGTATAGAAAATACAGGCACGTTCGGGTTTCTGAGGATGCCCTTACCACCAATCCACCGCAATGGAAATTTTGTTATTTCGGTCAGTTCGTCGGGCACGATTTTCTTACCTTCATTTTTGTAGTACGCGTGTTATAGCGAACAGTGAGTTTAACGACCATCTACTCCTTTCAAACCGACCCTACCTACAGCGTTTAAAACAGAGGCACGTCCATTACACGTTCGTTTTACGTCCCGAAACGAGCATCCGTTTAAAAAGAACAGAGACTGCTTAAAGCGCGTGGCTGCTACTTAAAACTGGACGGCCGGTAATCCAGGGCAATGGCTTTAACCGTCTTCAGCGAAAGGGAGAGCAGCCGGAAGTGAAACTGCCGGTAATGATTCGCGCTAAGCATTATGGGTTCATTCGCATAGGCTTCTGATATAAAGGAAGATTGCCGCCGCCGCATCGTATAAACGGCCAAGGTCGGGGCTTTATACGCCCAAAGAGAGTCGTGACCGACGGGCGTGTAATAAGAAAGGAAAATGAAAGAGAGAAATGGCTTGAAGGGACCAGTATTAGTGAAGCGGCGGAGACTCTTCACGCAGCCTTTCCGAAGCCACTTTTAGCGGCGCGGGCGCGGTTGCATAGGCAATGAGGCGGGCGGCCCTAAACGCGACGCTAAGCCTGAAGCGTGCCGCGAAGGCGACGCCGGGGGCTTGTTCGTGCACTAAACAGCCGAGACGACGGAGCAACGGCAGCGGCATAGGAGGAGGAGGCGGCGGCAGTGGCGGAGGTTCTTTACAGAGAAAGAGAGCGCACCCGCGCATAGCAAGCCAGCGCCTATGCACAATGTCTCTGTAAAACAGTGCAGCGAGACGCAAGCATCCGGCGCGGTGGTCTACCGTCGCACTGCTGAGCAGTGCAATGTCGCAGGTTCGACATCTTGTAGCTGTTTTGTATTCCCGCATGCGCAGGAAGGCGAAATATGGCGTCGAAATTGGTGCAGGCGAAATACTGCACCGAACATAGGAGTCTCGAAGCTGGTGGAGGCGACGGGCAGTGGCTAACTGTATAGAAAGCCGAGTGTTTTTGCATTTACCTCCCGACGGCTACACCACTTGAGTGAAAGCGAATCCAGAAAAGCCTGCACGCGCCAATTTTAGTGCGCATTAATTATTAAGGGACCCCATCACTGGGAGCCCCGCTTCACCCGAAACCTCAGTGTGGTGCTGCTTATAAAGCGGGTTGGTAAGGCGGACCTTAAGGAGTACACATGATATTTATTATTATTTTCAGTGCAACGGAAGGCTCCAGAACCGATGTCAGCAAAGGACTGAGCGCAGTCACTTAAATTTAAACATGAATAAGTGGCCTTTGGGATTGGCAGCGACATTATAGCCCACCTCATTCGCTACATCCGCCGATAAGGGGTCAGTAGGACGCAGACCGTCCAGAAAGGTTCCCAGTGTGCAGGCAGGAGCTTCCGCGGACGTTGTATGGCTTTACACTTGCGTGTCTCGCGTGAGGGAGCGGTACGTTGAGGTTTCCGGCGGATTTTCAGTCTTTTCTCTTGAGCCATATTTATGGCGGAGGTAGCAACAAAGACTTATACACGCCGGAGACGTATACTATGCGTAAATGCCCCCCCCCCCCCCCCTCCTTCCCGCTCCTCTTACTATGTTGCCTGCCTCGTCTCTCCCTGCCGCATCTTTATGGCCTATCCAAAAGTAATGCTTGCGCTTTCAGCAAATGCACTTGGAAAATGCTGTGTGTGCGTGTGTGCGTGTGCGTGCGTGCGTGCGTGCGTGTGTGGGGCTCGGAGTCACGTAACCTTAATGCTGGGAGGTCTTCTCAGAAGCGCCATGCGAGGACGATGAACCGAAAAGTCGCGCGGGGATCGGAAAATCGGCTTTCTTAGTACATAACTCGTGCTCAAGAAAACAGGGGTGAGTCAAAATAAGCAGCCATAAGGGCACAAATTCTCACTTCCAATAAAAGTTATCATGGTTCCTCAAAGAGGCGTTCTAGGAACCTCGGTGTCGCTAGTAGTGAAACAGACTGCTGCAGAGTGCTGAAAAGGCGCAGGCCACGTTTAATAATAGCCGCTGGCAGAACTCTGACCATCCTTTTACCCAAGCGATCAACTCCGGTAGTTTTATACGTTAGCGCTCGGAAAACGGTCGCAGGTGGCACCTGCTTTACGAGCCCGAACATAGTAGCTGACGCTATACTAAAAGAAAATATATCTGATTGCCGGCTGCCGTACTCAGACTCTTGGTGAGACAACTTCGCTCGGGCACTCCGAACTCCAGAGAGAAAATGTGGGAAGCTTCTCAGAATACGCTGACGCGAATATGTGCGCTTATGCAGTTAGAGACCGTCAGCGAATCAAACAGATGGACAATACCCACAGTCCGCAATTTTCGGGGATCATCATGGTCATGGTCAGCCTAACTACGCCCACTACAGGAAAAATACCTCTCCCATATCTTGTCAATTAACCGTGCCCTGTGCCAGTTGTGGACACCCTGTCCCTGGAAACGGATCCACTCCATAACCTAAAGGGGCCATCGGTTATTTTCCCTTCGCAATACATGCCCTGTCCATGCTCATTTCTTTTCCTTGATTTAAGCTAGGATATCATTAAAGCGCTTTTGTTCACCTCTCCTAACGTTACACCTATCATTTTCCTCTCCATAGCTCACTGCACTGCCCTGAACTTAATTTCAATCCTTTTAGTCACCTTCACGTTTGCGCCCAAATATGAGCACTGCCAACGTACAGCTATTATATAGGCACTTTCCTTTTGAGGGATATGGGAAGCCGGCATTCAAGTCCCATTTCGTATTAGGCGCCACAAATTTTGGGCATCAGTGTAAGGACTGTCGCCTCTGCTACCTGCACTTTAGTGAGAAGCGAGAGGCGGGCGGCGCCTACGACGGCGAGTCTGTGTGTGGTTTGCGTCTAGGTTTTCAGAAGGAGGCGGCGACAGGGACGAGGTCGTCCTTGTGGTCCTCCCCACGCGTCCCCCACCCATGCATGCCTACTGCACCGTCAGCCTTGCACCCTCATCCACTTCATTGTGCACCTATCGCGAACTGAAACGGGAAATCTCGCGAGGACTCTCGATAACAAAAGGACGGCACTGACTGCCAACACTTGGAGTAATCGCCTCGCCTTCAAAAAGCGTCCAAGAGCTAAACCAAGACGCTCCCACGTGTGGTGTGCAGCCTTGGTCGACGGGAGCGCGGAAGAGGCGAAACATCCGGCGACCTGAACGAGGTGTGGCGCCTCTCCTCTTTGTACCTCGGTGTTTCCCAGCGTGGGCGAGAGCGAACAGGAACATCGCCCGAACGACAAGGGCACGTCTCCTGGTTTCTTGCTGGCGAAACTTCGTTTAGAAGGGCTTCCTTGAACACGTTCCTCGGAATATAGCTTGCTCGGAGGGTGACCTTAACCTTGTGTGGATGCGTGTCTCCAAACATGTGTGCTCGCGAGGGTTCTAACTCGTGTGCATGCGAGTGCGCCAACCTGTGTGCGTGCATGTGTCATCGCCTGTGTGCGTGCGCGTGCCATAACTCGTATGCATGCGTCTGCCCTAGGCTTTGCGCGTGCTGTGCCCTAACGCGCATGCCCTAACTCGTGTTCTTGCGTGTGGCCTAATGCGTGTGGTTGCGTGTGCTCAAACGCATGTGAATGCGCGTGCCTTAACGTGTATGCGTGCGTGTGCCTTAACTTGTGTGCATGCGCGTGCCCTAATGCGCATGCGTGCCTGCGGCCTAACCTGTGTTCGTGAGCTCACACGTGTGGCCTTACCTGTGTTCGTACGCGTGGCCTAACGCGTGCACGTGGTATAACGAGCGCACGTGCGCACCCGCGAGATTGGGGCAGGAGGGGGGGGGGGAGGGTCGCGTTTTCGCCAGACGTTGCAGCTTTTCGGTTTTCCAGGCCGACTTTAAGAACAGCATCGAGTTCCTACACTCTGGAGTAAAAGCCTACGATATTGATTTATCTGCAAAGGTTTTCATTGATTGATTGATTGATTGATTGATTGATTGATTGATCGATCGATCAATTTATTGATTGATGACCAGAATTTAGGAACGTTTGTAACGCCATTGACTTCGGGATACTGACTCTCTGACACTGCCCAAGTTCATTGAGCGGTTCAAATTCACGTAAGGTCTGACAACTACCACACTCTCGTTGAAATGTTCTCACCATCTGTAATACTGCCGCTTATCTGACGCCGCTTAGTGACAGCTATAACTGAGCGTAACACCGTAGGAGTCCAAATTTTGTGAAGAAAATATTGCTTTGAAAGATTTCATGGTTAATAGTTGTGTTCTATGCTTACTGCATAGAACATGTTAAGCATATTCAATGCTTTGCGTAGTTTCGTGCGACCTTTCACACAGACGGGCAAAACCGAGATCGAGGAGGGTTGGCATTGACTGACAATGTATTCCAGCGCAATGGTCTTCGAGCCATACGCAAAGAAAGAACCACAAACAAGCGCATCTTTTGCACCAAATTTAATTTTTTTTCTCAATTATAACGGTTACTTCAGTCTTTCGCCGAAAAGCACTAGCAGCATAGTGTAAAGGCTACCTATTCTTTTTACCAAGAAATTCTTGCTCAAAATATTAATTGTTCCGTCTCAATTTTCGGAGTATTTTTGCGGCAGACGTTCAATGAAACAGTACAGAAAGGCTCGTCCTGAAATACTCTCACGTTCGGCGGAGATATTAAGCACATCCCATGAGGCTTGGCTTGTTCTTCCACCAAGCTTGACTGAGCAAAACTTTCCGAAATGTGTCTGAAACATTTTAATGCCAGCTACCAGACTCTTTAAGATGGCCTTCATCCTGATGTCATGATTCGCTATTAGAGAGCATGACCAAGGTGAGTGCTCAAACATGCAATCCCCCAGGTTCGATCGGCGAAGTTTCCATTACAACAGCCCAGCAAAACGAGGGCAGAGTGCAAGCCGGGCACTCGCGTAATCATTCGCTCAGGTCACGGCCATTGCCAGCAAGCGTGTCTTCATCAGCCGCTACAAAAATCTAGGCGTCCGGATAACCATTTGGTGCGATGTGCTGAATAACTACACGTGTTCCGGCGCTACGTCCATGCTGTGCCTGTTTCTGTAAAGGGCAAGACACAGGCGTTCGACAGTGAAAGGAAACCACTTAAGCGACGCGCGCATACAGGTATATGCGCCGCGTGACGCGAAACAAGGTGGCATTTACCCTCCTCCTCTCCTGACCGACTTCGTGAGAGTAACGAAGCGCTGCGAAGTCACGCTGGCAACGTCTCGGGCGTCCGGGAGGCCAAGGCTTTTCTACCACGCCAAGGAAGCCTTTGGTGTTCTATAAGGCGCCGTGACAGGCCAGTACCTGGGATGCTCAAGCAGCGACCACGAGCGGAGTCCTCAGTTCGGTTGCGTCATCAACCTCATCTGAGTCTGCCCGCTAGCTGCTGAACGTCACCTATAAGGACTATAAAGGTGTGCATGCAAAAAGAAAGGATGGAATGCGTACGGAGACGTCCGATTTCCGAGGTTCATCTCCGCCACTTACAATCCGAGCAGCCCACTCAGCGACGAGCGGCAGGGAAGGAAGGATCTTCCCGCTCCGACCGAGTGCGGAGTGCCGTGCTGTGGGAACTGACTGAGCAGGCGCCATGACACCATCACGACCTATCGGTCCCAAATGGCATCATCTCCCCACAACCTGCGGAGACTGCACTCCAACACATCCAGCCAGTTCCCATCGCATTCTGGGACGCGTGCAAAGGTCCGCTCCGGTCAACCGCACCATCCGAACGGGCTCGACACCCTACAGGGTACCGGCGTCGTCCGACAGCACAGCAGGCCTCCGTAACACCTGCGTTGCCACCCGAAAGTGGAGCACAGCACGTCCAGAAGCAGAGCAAACCTTAATGCGGGGCAAATTTCCGCTGAGTGCGACGCTTCCGCCGCGCCCAAGTACTTTCCGTCGAGACATCTTCAACTGACTCCTTCCCCGCTCCTCCGTGCGAAGGAGGACGTCAGTTGCCACTGCCACGCCCAGAATCCACGGCCTCCGAATCGGCAGGCCAACCTGGCCAGCATTTCCACCGGCAGCTGGAACATTGAACCCGCTGCCTCCCATTTACACGAGAGCCTGTAATGACTCCGCCATGTGTCTGGTACTGCACAGAGGAGTACAGTGTCCTTGTATAGCTGTGTGTTCCGACGTTCAGCAGCCGTGCGGAAGGTGCAGGCGATTACGAAGTGAACTTTTTTGAAGTTCTGGGAAGGAGGCACCGTTGAAACTGAGCACTAGGTTGGGAGGCTGTCATCACCTCTACTCTTGCAGTAGCCATTTCTTGGCGCTCTGCACTCCGGTCGGAGCGTTGAGAACGTCGACGTTAAGTGGGCTACTTAGATTGTGACTGCTGGAGGTTAACCACTTAATCAGAGTATAGATCAACGCATTGCTATTTTTCTTTTTGTTGTGCAGGGACAGCTCTACAGTGTCGCTCAGAGAAATAATGTCGCCGTCGTCGGCGTCACCCGCGCACACCGCACTTCCACATCCCTACATTCGCAACGCCCCGCCCCTAGAGCTGGGAGGAATACTGGTAAACTGCTGTTCACATGACATGAGTGCTCGAAAAATGCACTCTATGCCTAATCTCCCATAGCTGTTTCTCCCTCGTGGTCCAAATCTGTGGTCACTCCTTGGCCCAAGCAGATGACTCCCTTACCACTTCCAATGCTTCGCTGAATCTCGTTAACTGTTGTTTCTTTCCCCAGACTGTTGAACACTACTTTATTTAGTACATATATTACTCTTTAGACCGACAGTTATGATTTGCCTTTATAACATGTCTTAGTGAATGCTCTAGCATTTTAGACCAAATGTCCCGCTCAACGTTGCAATCCTAGCTGCCCGAGCCCAACTTTACATCCCAAGGCGGACAAGAACGCCGTGCATGACTCGTCTTTATGTTCATTGCGTGGAGCGTTTCAGGTACTACAACTCCAAGTCGGCAGTGTATTGAAGCTGACTGCTATTATACTTCCAAGATAGTCTGATAGACTGCATTAAAACAGCACGAACAGCATCTTTTAGGCTTAAGCACCACGTGCAATCAGTAAAAAAGTTCAGACGAGCTGCCGCTGTGAACCACCTCATCTTACTTTAGGAAGTTTCCGTTCCGAGGTCCATGCTATCTTTTGCACTGAAGCGGCCATGAGCGTTTCTGTTCGGAGTAAAGCGTGCTCCGCTAATAACTCTTCACGAAACTCGGCAATGGTTGCTCGAAGCAGAGGTGCTCGACCAATGCAGGAAGAGAATAAGAACGCCACATACGAACGGCACAAAGCGCCCCATAAGAACTGACGCGTCTAATCAAATAGACTTCAAGGAAACTTAATTTTATGGGCAAAACAACTAATCCCTAGAAAACAAGTCAGGAGTAAACTTTGAGAAGCACACACCATGTTTACACGGGCATAGCATGACTCGAATGTAGGCCGCGGACACCGTTCCGCTATGTGTTTCGCGACGTTGAAAAAAGTACTAAAACTGCCGCTGTTGCAAGCCTACCTAACTGAGGTGCGTTAAACAGGGCCTAACGTTATTCCAGCCCTCAAGTTGCACGCGACACGCTCCGATACACGTAGTTCGCGTTTTGCCACAAATTCCAGCTTCGTGTTAAATCTCCGAAGCGCCGTCTTGCAAAATGCAAACATGCCTCCTTGATACTGATGGAGCTGAGACGAGTTTTCAGGTTCGCTGAAATACGCCTGGTTGCGTACACTGAGACTAGCACCGTATACTCAGTCCGTTAGCTCGTTCTCTTAACTCCTCTAAATTAGATCAAGCTCGGCTCGGGCAGCTGTGGTACCTTTCTCCCCACCCTTTTTTCGACTGCAAGCTCGACAGCTGAAATGGACGAAGCCCAGATAGCGGTGCGCTCCGAAGAGCAAGCTCGGGCGCGCATCGCATCGCGGCTTGCCTCAAAAGGAAGCGACCCAGAACGGAGCGGCCCTCATGCAACGCAATGTGGCCGCGCTTCTTCCATTAAAAGCCTCCAAGTACGGTGTGGAAAGATCTCAAGGAGCCAGCTTGTACGGTCTCTGGTTCCACGTTACCAACCAGATCCGCGCACTTATAGCGGTTGTCTCGCTGCAGTTCGTAAAGCAATACAGCAATGTAGAGCGAACCTCGCAGCGAGGAACTTTACTGGAGCCTAGCTGTAATAGCGTCCTAGAACGGTACGCGTGGTCGAAATCTGGGCTGCGCTGCTTTTAAGTCGAAACCGCCTTTTCCCTCGCGAGAAATACTGGTATGCATGTCGTGCTCTTAAGCTCTTTAGCGTCCTCGCGTCGTATTTTAAAACGGTTATTTTCTCGAGCAATTCCTGTTTTCTGCGCCTCTACTTTCGGTTCACCTATAGACCACCGGTGACGTCAAGGTTGGCCCTCTTTTGAACTTATTTCATTCTTTCAACCGTGCACCACAACTACGGAGTGGAATAGCTTGTCCTCAGATATTGCCATGCACCGAATCACAGCTGGCAAGATTTCACGAGCTCTTGCACGTAGTGCTATCACTTAAATCAGCTTCTCTGTGCCAACTTTGAGCATCATATACACTTGTATGCACGTGACACGTATTCCTTTTCTAGTAACGAGTTATTTTTCTTAGAATTTTACTAGAGGGCAGCTAGCTCCCTTTTTACTTCCATATAGGCTAATTTGTGTTTAGACTAACAGTGCTGTGCAAAAAGAAACAGTTTTAAAGGAAAAAAAATAGAAATAGCGATGGCAGCAACATCCGGGAGTCCTCCGTTTTACGAAGACACCTCATTACGGTGCACACGTAGCTAGCCCTAAAGCGCGCAGAGTTAAGAAATAAGCTCGAAGAAAAACCTCACGGAGTACCAGGGACGCCACTGGATGGATTCAAAAATGAAATGAAAAGCTGCCAAGTAAGCAAAAAACAACAAAACAGAGGCCTCTAAGGAACGAGAAGATGCCGGGAACCCCTCTCATCGTTGGTGAAGTTTCCGAAGCGTGTCTTGTTGTATGCGTAGAAGGCAGGGGGACCCGCGTAGTGCACACGCGAGCGAGTGTATATGTAATCTTTGCGCGTATTATATTTTATTTTGCTCCGTGGAGGCGAGTCGGTGGCGTTCCGGATTGTTGGCTATGCGGGCAGCCGCCCTAAATGCATGCATGGCAGACGTGTAACTTTTGCGCATGGAGTGCCCGCGAAAAGAAGGATGCTTCTAAGAGCAGGTCGAAGGTGTTTTCAGAATGCTGAACCCCCATTACATCCTCAGATTTTTTTTTCTTTCAGGGGTAAGATATACTTCACGGCGAAAGCTACCAGAGCAGAGACGACGGTGATGCAAACTGACAAAAAACCTTTTCTTGTGGTTTGCATGCATGAATATGTAATTTCCCGTTTGACAGACAAATGAATTTTTCCAAGTTTAGCTTGCTTACGCCGGTCTCGCAGATATTCCCAGCGCCTGCTGCACAAGACAAGAGCTTGCCTGACAGTCCCTGAATGCACGCATCGACAACTCATTCATTACTACCAAGCCATCGCGCTAAACTTTACAAGAAGGCAGCACCAACAAGAACGTGATTCTCCAATATAAAGGTGGGGATATATTGTTAAAGAATGGGTAAAGACAAGACTACAGAAAAATGCGCTGAATAACCATGTTATAAATAACCTGTTATAAAAAGACTAGCGCTTCAGACGGGGACCGAGAAACACAAGAACACAGGACGCGTCTTGTCTTCTTCTATTGCTTGGTCCCCGTCTGAAGTCCTGGTGTTTTAATAACATGGTGTACAGCCAACTAGTCCAGCTTTCCATCTTGGCTGCGTTAAGTAAGATCAATGAGATTTGGTCAAAAAGCCCGTATCAGCATTATCCTTCAGTTTGCTCATAGGTGCTTGCCTCCCTCTGCTATAGCCAACGTTCAGGCGAGAGTACTTGGCCTCTCAAGAATGAAACGTTGCCGAAATATCGGTTCATTGGCCTAACGCACTCCTTTATGCAGAGTTGATATCAACGTTTCGATTCAGGGACCAGTGTCCTGGTCAGTCAGTAGCGCTTGTGCAATGAGAAATGGCAAAGGTGGCGCATCTGTTTTCTCTTTCTCCCTCACTCTCTGCATTTGTGCCCGCCGATCAGAAGCAATGGCCGCATTGTGCCGTCGGCGTTGCATACAGCGGCGGCGTCGGTATGCTGCAAAAGTCGCCGACAGGCGGCGTCAGTCACTCTGTTCCCACGTACCACAATACGAAAGTCAATTATGTTACGGCTGGCGATCGTAGCTCCCCCTGTACGCGGCGGACTCTCCATGTCGTTCCCATATGTGAGGATTGCGGTCGCACTCAATGATGTCGTTTAAAATGCGGGTCAGCATTTTCCCATTGAGTGGAGAGTTCGCCCGTCACATCTCCACGTGTACTGCCACCTTTCCTTTCATTTCATTGAATAGCATATTGTCGAACAAAATCAACCAGCGATAGATTTCAAAAGGGAGTTGCGAGATAAAATCCCGACCGCGACGGCCGCATTTTGATGGCGATGAATATGAAAAGCTTCCGTGCGCGGGGCGACTTCAGCGCACGTTCAAAGAACCCCAGGTTGTCGAAACCGCTGCACTACGCCGCTCCTCATATCGCCCACGTGCTCTTTGGGAACTCTAAACCACAAATAACATAATTTATAAAATAACTCCGAACCAACGAACAACAGGGTACAGATAAATTCTATGCAGTGCACGAAGATATCGATGCTTTAACAGAAAGAGAAAAGAAAAGATGAAGAACAGGCGGCAGAAACAACAGGATGCATTTTATAATCTTGAGTTTCCATCTGACAAGAAGCTCTAGCTCTTAAACCCTGCTTATAGTCGGGAATGGTGAACCTTCAGCAAACCGCTAAGCGTTGTCGCCGGTATGCATGGTCTATTTGCTAGAATATTCAAAATTTAAAAGTTAACTCTTTCAAGCTTCCATTGCTCAAGCCTTTTGAATTTGTCTAATTTATTCTGGTGCCTGTCATTCTCGAAAGTGTAACCAGTTGCACCCGCCGCGGTGGCTCAGTGGTTAGGGCGCTCGACTACTGATCCGGAGTTCCCGGGTTCGAACCCGACCGCGGCGGCTGCGTTTTTATGGAGGAAAAACGCTAAGGCGCCCGTGTGCTGTACGATGTCAGTGCACGTTAAAGATCCCCAGGTGGACGAAATTATTCCGGAGCCCTCCACTACGGCACCTCTTCTTCCTTTCTTCTTTCACTCCCTCCCTTATCCCTTCCCTTGCGGCGCGGTTCAGGTGTCCAACGATATATGAGACAGATACTGCGCCATTTTCCTGTCCCCAAAAACCAATTATTATTGTAACCAATTGCTGCCTGTGACGTGTGAGGTAGGCTGTAGAGTTCCACTAACGCTCGGTTTCGCGTTCCTGTAACCATGGTTTGTTAATGCCACACATATAAGCATCTGTGTGGGCTCTTTCGTCGCAGTGTATCAAACTTTGCTGCGCGGGCGCTTCTGACTAATTGTCGAAGCCGTAGAGAAATAACACAGGCAGCCAACAGAGGAAGCGAATGTAGGCGGTAACAAAGAATGACGGATATGCGAGCGAGCAAGTTACGCGAGGGCGCAGAGCCAAAACGCAGCGGCATTTCGCAAGGCCGCTTAGTAATTCCAGCGGGCGTCGGAGCCGAGAAATGCAGGTCGGCATCGAGGAAAAAGTACCACGCGCTGTGGTCCATCCCGAGCGCGCGCACAGAGAGGCGGCATAGACCGCTCGAGACGGCAGGCTCTATAGCGCTTCCACCGCCCATTGTTTCTTGCTGCTCGCGCGCATGCGCTCACCAGGCCTAGCTCCCCCTGGTGTCGGCGCCTCTCCGTTCGTTCCTGCTTAGCGGCGTGCGCGGGGGTTACTATAGCGCACGCATTCGTGCCTGAGGGAGCCCGTAATTTCTCATTATTAGAGGGCGTGACCGTGATAACGAGTGGACGCGGGCGCCAAGGTGGAGGCCGCCGCCATGTTCAGCAATCGCGCTTGCACCGTTTTATAGCTTGGCACATGCGCGTTGAAGCTTAACTGCTGCAGCTTTCGAGCTGGCAATATTAAGGCGAAAGACTTTAGTGGCTCATTCTCCCGTCCGGCGTTACATTCAGCGCCGGGGGCGACTCATCGACGAGCGCAGCTTCCAAAGTACTAAGGCGAAAGCCTTCAATGGCTCATGCTCGCGTCCGTCCGTCCGTTACGCTCTTGAACTCGATTAGAAAAGAAATCGCTGTGCACGATGGGATTCGAACCACCATCCTCCCGTTCCCCACCCGAGCGTGCTAACGACTACGGTACTTCATGCCAACGCCCATGTATTTCTCCTTGTCTGGGACGCTGGAGAGAGTTTGCAGAAAGGCGTCAAATGAGACGGATGCCTCCTAAATGCCCTCCAGTGTCTTCAGCATTTAAGATTCACAAATGATTGTGTACTTAATTAACATCTTAACCATACATAAGTGACACAAGCAGCAACACCGCGCTAAAGGCTTTCGCCTCACCGCACTTTAGGTCAACAAAGTGCACCTCTCAGTTTTTTCACCATGCACTTTGTTGAAAGCGGTCGTGCCACTGGAAATCTAAAAAAAAGAAGAGAGAGAACCTTGCGCTGAAAGCCGAAGAAGTAGGCGAAGCATATTGGCTTATGCGGAACTATGTAGCTGAATATGAGTGATTACTCGTATAAAATTGTTCATTACACACGATATGACTATCCCCCGTCTTGTTGACTGTGCAGTGGATGCGTGAACCTGTGTGGCTGGCTCGCGAGCGCCTGGGAACTGCACACACTGTGGTAAATTGCTCATGAAAATTGGCTACCAGGAAAGACCTCATTCGCACCGTGAAGGGAATGTGTGAAAGGGGTGGTGAACAAAGGAAAAGGGCGAAAGAGCCGCGGTAAAGGTGGCTCCGGATTAAGGTCGAGCCCCTCGACTTCTTTAACGTGCTCTGGCATAGCATAGCATATCAGTGTCTTTTGAATTTTACCTCCATCTAAGGTTCCTTATTTCCAGGGACACTCAAGGTTCACCTTACCCACATCGAAACTGAGGAAAAACACGGCCGCCTCGGCCTCATGCTCAGCAGCCGAACCCTCTAGCCACTAATCCTCCGCGGCGGATAGCACAGCGTTACGTTTCGTTAAAATCGAGAGCACGGCTACTATCAGGGCAGCGATCGCGAGTGCACTGTACGGCGTCTATCTACGCTGTTCCTCGTGCGGTCGCCGCTCCGCGAACGCCGTTCGCGAAGACGTCGCCGCGCCGCGCTTCCGGCGACCGCGCCAAAATGGCAGCGGTAGCCCATTCCCAAAACAACGGCCATAGCGACGACGGGGGAGGAACAATGGGGGATTGGCGGTGTTTCTCGACGGCGTGGAATCTGGGTGACCGGTGCGCCGGGGGGAAGGAACCCCTCTCCTGTGGATCAGTGTGCGTGTGTACGCGTGCGGGGTGGTCAGCCAAGCGGAAACGGATCGAATTCCACGCGCCGATTGGCTCAGAAAAAAAAGGAAAAAAGAGAAAAGAGGAAAGAACAGCCGACCAAGACCAGAGGAACGCTGGCATCGGAGGCATCGCCTCGACACCTGCTGTCTGGATGTTTGCAAGCGAGCTGGATTCACGGCTTTGTGGTTCTACATAATTTTCTTTAGTTTCTGTTTCAGTGACTCCACGATGATCCTTCGTGTTCTTTTTTTATCGCCCACTAGTTCTGTCTCCCTTGGTAGCCGATGCAGTGTTTACCATGGTGTGTCCGTGAGTTTACTGCATTCTTCGGGGGGCACTTCAAAATTTTATAACAAGTGCATCTGGGTAGCCAGAGAGTACTGAAGCGGAAATAAAGAGGTTGTGGTGGGGTCGAATGTACACTGAGCTTTCGGTGGAGCAAATTAGCGGAGGGAAGGCAGACCGGCGAGGTTTGTTTGAGATGAACGGCATCCCATTTTTGTAGGTGTTTTAGCCCCGTTAGTCAGCTTCTTATCCACATCCGTAACAGAGTGTATCGGGGCCAGGGCCTCGGCGAAATCGGCAAAGCTACCCGCCGGTTGGTCTGTGCTTATTTAACTTCTCCTTGTATTTCGCGTGCGCATGCAGAGAGCTTAAAAAAGGTCACGGTGGGTCTTGCTTTGACGTGTGTCCCACGATGACCATTAACGGACCTTCTGGGTGGCTTTGCGACGTCTCACGAATGCATGTCATTTGTGTAATAGTGACTGGTAGAACATGAGTAACATTGCACTTCACAAGATTCTTGTCTCTGTTTTTAAAGTTAGCAATGAACTCTTTGTCTTGTGTTGCGTGCAAATAATTCGTGATCGCAGGTTTTATTTAACCATTTCAATTCACTTGATTTGATTTCTTTTGCCCGTAGGGTTTTCGCATCACAGAAGTGGTGGGGGCATTGTAGCAAAGTCATTACAAGTAAAGCACATATTTTAAGAGTACATGTACCAGGCGGGACTGACTTGCTATTCTTTCGGAGTGGTCGCGCCGCAACTTTTTTCTCTTTTTTCGAAGCTGCCTATCATATTTAAATCCAACGCTCGCTCGCGTACGTTGCTTTCGCCGATATTCGTGGAGTTGCTCGTAAAGTTGCTTCCTGTGTCCCCAATAATAAATTGCCGACGATACGTGGAGAGGTAAAACTTTCAAAGATGCATCCGCGGACGTGATTACGAAGGAAGAAAGCTTGTGCCCAGTAACCGTACTGGCAAGGAGTAATTCGCGATTTTCCTTAGGATATATTCAAAGCGCTACTTTCAGTCCCCTCGGAAGTAACGGCGATCGTTGGGTTCCCGAAGAAGACAAAATTTGGTCAGAGAAAAGACTAATTGCCGGGCGAGCCAGGCATGTGCATGCTACAAGGACGGCATGCTTCTACTCCCCGTTATTCCGTTAATCCCCGCTCTCTCTGCTGCGCTGTAAGCATAATTAACTTTTGCCGCCGCGGTACCTCAGTGGTTACGACGCTCGGTTGCTGACCCGAAAGAAGCGGGTTTGAATCCCGGCCGCGGCGGTCGAATTTCGATGGAGGCGAAATTCTAGAGGCCCGCGTACTGTGCGATATCAGTGCACGTTAAAGAACCGCAGCTGGTCGAAATTTCCGGAGCCCCTCACTACGGCGTCCCTCGTAGCCTGAGTTGCTTGGGGAGGTTGAAACCCCATAATGTCATAAACCCATAATTAACTTTATTTGCATATGTGCTGTTCACGAAATTGTGGCTTTTTGTAATCGAATTCGGCGAGAGTACACAGGTGTTCTGAAAAAAAAAAGCAAAGAAATCGAGCCCTGCGCAACAGAAGTAGCAATGCAAGTCTTCGCCTCGGTTACAGAAGCGCAAGTTTTGCAGCCAACCGCCAAGGGTCGCACGCCTCTCAGAGCAGCGTCGTAACGGATCACTGTGTCGCGTAAGGAGATATACGGGTCAAAAGGAGGGTGAGCTAATGGTCCGTAAAGAGCCCGCAATAGATGCGGGCGCGCCGCACTGGCAGAACACTCCGAAGGGACAACTAAAAATGAAAGCTGGCACAGCACTACAGTGTGGAGCGAAAGAAGGCAACGCATATCGGACGAGTGGCGCGAAAGTGCAGATGCCGTAACGGGCAGCGAGACAATGTAACATGCGATCGGCGTCCCGAATGCCCGAACTTCGAACGACAACAGTGAGGCCGTGTGGAACAGCTTTGTGGTCAGCGCGAGAGGGGTGCGTGCAGCGGTGCGGTCGTTATAATACAGCGGCGTTTCATTGCTCGGAAAAGGATAGAGCCAGCGGCTTTGGTGCATTGTCTGCTGCGGTGCGCGCGGTCAATGCTCACCGAACCGTGGCCGATACGGGACGTATCGACTAAGCGGTGCCGATCCGAAATCGCCCCGACGGCCTCCTTTTGAACTTGGGACCCTTTTTCGACGTCGGGTACTTCGTATGACGAAGGGAGGACTGCAGTAGCCGCTCAAAGAAATATTCGCCCGAATGTTGGATTGACTATACTTAAAAGACAGAATGGTCACATGACACACGGATCTGCGGTCTGTACAACGTTTTCACTTGTCCGCAGTGAGCTCGGCAATGCTCTATTCTCGTTTTCCGAAGGGTGTCACGTGACTGCATTACAGGACGCAATTTTAGCGGTATGCCACTATTACTACTGCAACGACGACGCCATGAAGCAAAAAAAAAAGCAGCAACAACCACGACACTCTAGTTTCCAGCAAATTAATGCCGAATTTCGATCGGGGAAGCGCAAGTGACTGCGTTTCTTAGATCAAACTCGATGCTCTCAAGAAGGCTGTGTGCAGCAGTTGTATCTCGACGGAAAGAACAATCCCGGATGGGATTGATGATGATGATGATGATGATGATGATGATAGAGCACCCGAGCACCGAAGCCTCGAACCAGTCTCCGGCACTAATCCTTAAACTGCGAGAAGAGTTAAAGAAGGAAATGTGGCGAAGCCGCCTGTATATAGCAGCCAAGCCCCAAGAATACGTAAGCACACGCCTTCGGACCTCGCCGCGACTCGCGCGCCGCCCAACGGAAGAAGGCCAGGGTGCTCGCGAATCCGGCGATGGCGAGCGGTTTCCGCTTTTTCCGGGCAAACATAGAAGCCGGATTCGGCCGGAGAGGCAGACCAACCCGCCGCCCTGCCTTATTGCTTCTTCGTTTTGCGGTCTCCGTATTGCGGTCCTTTATTTGCGGCCGGCAATTACGCAGCGCGACTTCGCCATTAGGGGCACTCCGGGTGCGCCCCGATTCTCTTCGGGCGCCCGCAAGGGAGCCGCAGGCGACGGAAAAGCGTGCGAGCGCGTTCGTATGTACCTTGGGACACCCAGCCGCACAGTAACAGCGTTGAGGAAGCCATTATGTAGAGGGTTTCCACCAAAGTCACTACATCAGCCAATTTTACGTCCTATATAGCGCCCTTGGGTGGGACCACGGGGGTATAGATCGCAGAGAGAAGTTTGCGCTAACCCTCTGCCTGCTGTGTCACCGCGGTACTCCCAAGTACGCATGCACAACAAGACACGTAAAATCTTTTTTTTAATTTTTAATTGGTTTTGGGGGAAATGAAATGACGCAGTATCTGTCTCATGTATCGTTGGACACCCGAATTGCGCCGTAAGGGAAGGGATAAAGGAGGCAGTGAAAGAAGAAAGGAAGAAAGAGGTACCGTAGTGGACGGTTCCGGATAAAATTTCGACCACCTGGGGATCTTTAACGTGCACTGACATCGCACAGCACACGGGCGCCTTAGCGTTTTGCCTCCATAAAAACGCAGCCGCCGCGGTCGGCTGCACACCATACGTACGTTGGTACACACGTAAGATCAACAGCGTGGCTTTTTGGGCTTGTTGGTGCATTATCATAGCGAGACTGTAGCGCAGCAGTGGACATGGACTCACGAAGAAGAAACGAACAACATGAGCGCTCGTGTTGTCCGTTTCTTCTCCGTTCATCGTCATCCAGTCTCGCTATGATCACGTAAAATCCACGACTCACTTCTTCAACAGGCGCATTTCGTCGTTGTTATTATCACCATCATCATCATCATCATGATCAGCCTGTCTACGTTCACCGCAGGAGAAATCCTTCTCCCGTATCTTTCCAATGATCCCTGTCCTGTGCCTGCTGCGCTGTCTTTACATCCGCCTGCTTCCTAATCTCATGCGCCCACCTGACTGTCTGCCGCCCCGTGCTACGCTAGCGTATCCGTCACACTAAGGGAGGAGTGTGTCTGAAGAGAATATTTTTGTAGTTCAGAGCGTCCTCGTCGCAAAAAGGTTGCAGAAATGCTGTCTGCAGCGACTAATATGCGACTGCTTGGATTCATATGGTTGGATGTTGTTGCGAGGTTAGTACGCTCTCTGTTAAGTCCTCAGAGTAAAGGCTGTCTGTCAAAAGGCGCTGCCATAATAGCTGCCACCGGAACAGCCCAAATGATAGCACCACCATTTTCGCTCAGTTCATGAACTTAATGTTCTAAACAGCCGAGTTTGTCAAGTTTACCTAGGGCAGAACAGATAGACCTACAACTTTGCGAGTTTCTTAAAATGTGGATTTTGCAGCAGATTCGTAGCTGTGCCGCTGTTTACGCTATGTCAAAGAGCATTATTTATGATGGGAAAATAAAGGGTGGCCCTAAAGGCCGGAAGTCTCTAAGCTATTTGCGAGTCTCTGAAGGGGCACTTTTTTTCAACGTGTGCGTCAAAGAGAAGTCAAGTTTTGGCAGCTGAATCCACAATTAACTGCGCCAAGCATCCACACGGTGAATGAATGAATGAATGAATGAATGAAGGAATGAATGAATGAATGAATGAATGAATGAATGAATGAATGAATGAATGAATGATCGCAGGGCCAATTTCGCTGCTGAGTAACTGTATGAAACTGAGTGGTAGTGGTGCTCGGCTGCTGACCCGAAACACCCTGCTTCGATTCTAGCGGTCTCATTTCGATGGAGGCGAAATGATAGAGACCCGTGTACTGTGCGATGCCAATGCACGTTAAAGAACCCCAGGTGGTCCAAATTATCAGGAGCCTTCTACTACGGCACCCCCCACTAGCCTGAGTAGCTTTGGGACATTAAACACCGTACACCACCGCAACCACCTTCCTTTAAATCTGGCCCTGTTGCACCGTTTATTGAGAGAAGATGCTTCGTTAGGCCTGAGAGAAACAGACAGCGGAAGAAAGAATGAAGCAGGAAAGAAAAAGGAAAAGAGAAAGGAAGGAAGGAGGAAGGAAAGAAAGAGAAGGAAGAAATAAAGAAAGGAAGAAAGAAACCGGAGAGCTAGTGGCAAACGTCGGTGAAAATGAGCAACCCGATTCCGAAGAACCGCGCCTTCATTTGGTACCCGCGCATAGGGCGAGCTGCACAGACTCGTTTTGGATGATGTCGTCCGACGTTCGTGCGCGGAGGCTAAAAAAAAAAGAAATAAAGGACAGAAAGGACGAAACAGCAAATGTCCTACTTTTCCCGAGCAAAACCTCATACAACGAGCCGTCCTGATTTTAGAAAAGAAGAATGAAAGAAAGAGGTAATACAGGACGTTTCTGTGGACCACGCGTCAAAATAACGCCTAATTGTGCAGCTGCAGTTTGGAAGCGGAAACATGGGTGTCGCAGATGCAGTGTGCGAGACGAAGCTGAATGGGGTGGAAGGGAAGGAAGAGTCCGACTTAGCGGCGCCAGTCGGAGGAACGAGTTGACATTTACGCGCTTGCTCCTGTTAAACAGGGACAAAACACAAGCTGTCATAATGACAATTATTTGTTAAATCTGGGCCGTCATTTTGTATACCCTGCTGCGAAGAGATCAGTCTAAGCCGCGCAGTTTCTATACTTCCTTTTCCCCAAGCAGCACAGGTAATTGGCCCAACATTGGAGAAAGATGGTTTCACATTGCTTTTTTGTAGCACCACCGTTTGCCAACATATTTCCAATATTGGGCCGGTTATCAGTGCAGCTTGGGTCCTTGCCACGTGGACGTCACTCGTTAGACCCCTCGGTAGTGTTTATGTCAATGCAACGAATTCAGGAGGGCGATGCAGCGCACAGCATCTGGCCAATATTGGAAATGCGTTGGCCAGGACCGGTCCTATAAAGAACCAACATTTGCCAGCACATTTAAGATATTGGCAGGATGCCCTGTGCTGCTAGGGTTGCGGGAGAATTCAGTAAATCCTGAAGCATCGAGGATAAGTAGGTCATGTCGAGGGTAGTTTCGCTTTACTGAATCGCACACACAAAAGTATACTGCAGCTTGCTTCCCGACCGACGGACATAATTAAGCATTAAGAGAGAAATTAAAAATTTTAAAAGGAAAACACATTCGATTTTGAATGTAAACATATGCAAATGGCGCTTGGGCCGGCTCTATGGCTTGTCGCATGATCGCCATAGTTGCCCAGCCACGCCGTGAGAAGCGGCCGAACGGTGGGAAAGATAGTCTTGTACTCTGCCTGATGCTTGTAAACTGTGCTTCATACTTAGCGTGCAAAACTGCCGATGTTTGCTGGCACAATACATGTAGTCAGTCAGCTATCTAAAAACAAGAAGCTCCAAATAAAGCCGAAACAGGCCGAGCGCTGGTGTTGAACGCGTCGTCGCAAACTATGAGTCGTAAACGTTTCGAGTGAAGCGTTCTATGCCCAACTTTCAGGAACGAATAATTCCATATTCGTCATTTCCGCTATTATTCTTGATGAGGAAACCAGTGAGGAAGATAGGAAGAGCTAGAAAAGGCAGGCACACCCGACGAGGCTGGGGAATCGTCATTTGTGCCTCCGTTTCGTCTTCGTATTTTGCGACCACAGCCGTTAATGTGGACTCTGAGGACTTTTGTAACGGAAACCCGTTGCAGTTGTACTCGTAGTTTGATTTAAGTGACCTTGTTCGGCTTGACTTGGATTGGCGCGCAAGTAGTTTGGTGGCAAGTCAAGGCAACACAAACCGAGAGCCAAGCCAAGAGAGAGCAAGAAGACAGAAGAAGACAGACAGGTGAAAAGAAGGGAGAGAAAATGGAGGGGCGGTGTTAGAGAGAGAAATGAAAGAACAGACAAAATTACTTGGTAAACAAGGGTACGGCTAGACTCTGACAGCCTGTTTTAACTAAGCCATAGCCGAGTTTACCCAGGAATGTTATTTTGTGCGGCTTTCTGATCACGTACCTAACAATTATAGCTCAGATTTCGACTCATTGCTTCTGTATGTCCCAGTTGAAAATCATCTAGAAGAACGTCTTTTTTTTTTTGTGGAGTGAGGCACGCTCACAGCTGAAACCAGACGAAAACTAAACAGTTTTTTTTTTAAAGCGAAATTTATTGCCCCAGGGCATCAATGATGGGTGAAGGTGTGATGAATGATGTAGTAGAGATTAAGTGAATGGAAAAAGGTTAGCTGATTTGATGAAGTCTAGTAGAGAACGATGGTACGGTCCCTGCGTCCAGGCAATGTATGAGGCAGGGTTGCTTGGTGAAAGACCTGCTACCATCAGGTGCCGGATCCTTATAGGCTTGAGAGCTGGGTGCAGTCCCACAGTAAGTGATGAATGTCGGCCTCAATGTCCTCGGGTTTACATATCGGACACCCTGGCCGAGGAAACAAATCTCGGTACTGAGGCCACTTCCGAGTGACAGCTGGTGTGAGGGCAACCCCGACCCGGATCCTCCTAAGCGCAACCTCCTCTGCACGGGTAAGACCGCGGGGGAGGGTTACCGCACACGGAGGGAACTAAACAGTTCCTGCCTGTAATTATCTTTCCGACCCGTGCAATAGTTTTTAATCTTTTGCGTTCTTTTTCTGGTTTTCTGGCTCGAACACTCGTCATGTCGCCTCTGCTTCCAACCACTGGATATCATCTCCAACGTCCAACGACGAAACCCTCTCCTTCCGCGAGGCGAGGTGAATTCCGACAGGTGGCAACGGAGGGAACATGACGAGTGTTTGAGTCAAAGGCAGAAAAACCTGGCGTGGCCCCACGCATGCACTAAATTTCACAGCGCGAAGGGTCTTCCTTCCCCCTCCCCTTCCGTGATGAGTAGGAGGAGGAAAGAGAGAGGAGGGGGAGGAGAAAAACGCGGTGGCGCTTCCTAATCGAGGTCAGCCCCTTGCGAGTAGTAGTGGGCGTGGGGCCAATTTTGGATCGCTGTTATGCGCGAGGGTGCGCAATATGACATCTCCATTACGCCGTTCCCCTGCACTACTACACGTACTCCCCGGCTCATCTTTACGGGGACGGGTCGAACGACCCCGCAATTATTACTCGTAGGCTTATTCCACCAGGCACGCCCTTTTATTTTATTATCCTCTGCTTTTCTGTAGTCGTGTCTGTGTTGCCTCCTGTTTTATGCATTCGCTGCGCGCACCGCAGTACACGTTGACGCAGAAGGGTTACACGCGGGATTGACTCTATAACTACGCTGCTGAAACTGTTCGCACGGAGCGGGTTTCCAATTAATGGCCATAAAGCGGCTGCGACTGGGAGAGCTAATGTGAATAACTACACATCCGGAAAGCCAGTATTGTGAGTACCAAACGAACACACGCACTCACGAACGGTGTACATGTGCATGCAGGCGCATGGTCATATAAATACGGTAAGCTGAACGGGGCGATATTGGCCAGATTTACAACGTGTGCTGTGGCGGAGCATACAGACCAGTGTGATTTGATACTGTCGTGCTTGCCACCCGTACTCATTACACATGGAGTGAACAAGTGCGTTGAGTTAGGAGAACACGCCCTGTTTTCTTACTCTACGACGTCCCGTAGCACCAAGAGAAAAAAAAAAGACTACACCTTCGCTGTGTCAACAAGTTGTATACCTGTGACGGAAGGATGATGGACCCTAGTGAGTGATCCAGAGTGTAGGTTAAGTTGAACGCATTCTACGGGGATACAGAAACACCAAACGTTACACATGAACCGATAATTGCGTCTAGTAGCGCTACAGTCAGCGCCAACCAGGAACATCTTAAGTAATGACAACAAAAGCAACTTTGAAAGATGACAAATCTTCTAGGGAACGCCGCGTCGACACGAACTGCGCTGGTGATTCATGAGTGTCAAGGCAGGCTTCACGGCTGCCGACGCGTTAAATTCCGCAATGGTCTCAACGTAAGAACCACTCAGCCAGTTCACTCTTGCAAGTAGGATAACTTTCAATGATGCTTTAGAAAAGAAAATTGTCAGGTAAAAAAAAGAACACACGCGAAAAATATTCCAGGAAAGTTCTTCAAGCAATTGAAAAACCATTGGTATGAGACGCAAGTACAGACGCCAAAACTAGGCAAGCAGAAACGGACACCCCCTTTTTTACGTAGATTTACAAACCTTGCGAGCAGCGTTGAAAATGCTACTTACTGATTCATTTTTTACTGTCTGTTGTGACAATGTATGGACCAAAACAAATCAACCACATTCGCGGTAGCGTAAAGGAGAAGATCATCTCTCTATGCATGAAAAATTAAACACGCAAAAAGTCTGACAGGCAGGCAAGACAGCTTGATCGTAGCGAGGCGCCACTGTGACGAGATAAAAGGGTTTAAAAGACGACGCAATACTCACCGCTTAAGCCCGTGCCTCCGAGGAAGCAGTAAGACGCCGTTCGATGCTCCCGGTGATCGATCAGGCCCCTCGGAAGATGGCTCACAAAAGAGGAGAAAAACCAATCCAGCAGGGGGAAAAAAAAAAGGCAAACTGGCTTCTGGCGGCAGCACACAATCCAAGCGTCTACTTGGGGGGCTTCGAAAAAAGCAAGCGCGCTGCGAAGATGGAAAGCGGTGGATACACAACTGACAACCGAAACCGACGTGAACCGCAAGGGAAAGTGGCAGAGATGGACGGGGGGAAGTTGACTGCAAGCCGTGACCGCTCGGGTGCGCGTCTTTGTGTGTGCTCTATGGTGCACGTCTTTAGCCCTAGCGATATCTCTAGAGAAAGCAGAAAGTCTTGGCGACAAAATGAAACCGTGCAGCAAGCTGACTGGTTAACGCTTGGCTGTCTGCAAGCGCTACGTCAGCGCTGAACACAAGTCCTCACTCGGTGACGGTAGGAGTGGCCGCTTTTCGGGTCACTTCTTCGCTCGTCCAACGTGCACGAACACTCAACACTGAATGCACCAGTGCCTTCTTCCTTCTCTGGGAAGGCGGTGAAAGAGCAACGTTTAGACGCACGATTAGACGCGCACGATGTTTGGCCGCTCCGCCTTCTGCAAGACGCAGTCGGCCGTGTGGTCGCGGCTTAGCACAAACACAGGTCGAGCACAGGAGAGCGGCAGTGGAGCCACTGGTTGCGTGGTAGCCAGGAGTACGCTGTATCCGAGTCATCCATGGTAGAACATGCTGAGATCGGTGGTAGCTTGGCTTCTATAGCCACGAACACCCGGAGAACTGCTCCCACCACGACTGAAGGCTCCGAAAACGGCTGTGGGCAGGTTAACGCTTGTCGGCGACTCCAAACAGCATCCACAGAGCGAAGCGGGCGTTATGTATCCATTGCCACACGAGAAAATGACAGTGCAACGCGACCTCCTCAGACAGCGAACAGCGAAAGACGCTGCCGCGAGCTCTGCAACCGGTGCGAGCAACCGGCGCGGTTGGGTCCGCTGTCGCGATTGACTGGCGCACGCGGAGTCGAGGGCCGCCCGCGCGCCTTCCGGACGAAGGTGGGGGAGGAGGAAAGAGAGCTGGTTGCACCCACCACTCCCCTCACCCCACCACCGCCGACTCGAATCTGGGAGAGCTGCTCCGCTTAAGCGGCTGAGGCAACGGCGGCGAGAGGCGCGAATCCGTCCGAGACGTCTACTCTCCCTCTTCCCTTGCGCGTGGCTTCGTCGACGTTTTGGTTTCGTTTTTCGACGTTCCTAACCCGCTCTCTCTCGTCCTCTTCATCAAGTTTTTCTGCGTCCCGCTCGGGGTCGTCCGTGCGTCGCAAGAATTGTGCCTTGATGTGTCTCCCCTTCCCAGTACCCTTCGCGTCTCCCTCTAGATGCTTAAGTACCTCTCTAGAAGACTGTCGCCTCTCCTAGTTCTTTATTTGTTTTCGGTTCGGTGTTTGGTGCACTTTTTTCTGCCTGTGCTTGTGTCGGTGGAGCGATGACTTTCTAGGGGTCACGGAGCGCACCGTCGCTTTCGCGCCAGGTCTGAAGGGAGTAGGGCGACGCCTGTGCTCGAAAGCGTCCTGCACAGCAATAGGTGCTCCAGAAATGTCGTTTTCTTGCGCTTCAGGTCTTTATAAATTCATGTAATTTATAGGGCAACCCCAAGAACTTCACTGGCTAAAAGCATTCCCCTGGCCTGGTGCACGACTTCTCCACTCGGAAGGGTAGTGGTGGGATGGATGTCACCTGTAGGGTTGATTAAGACGGTCGTGAATGTAACGACCGTGTTTGGTGCGAGAAACGCGGTGTACCTGAGCAGTCTTGTGTGCTTCGATAAGCTCTGTGAGGGTGTTGCATACCCCGAGCTGCAGGAGACGCTGCGTGCTGGCAGACTAGGGCAGTCCCATCCTTGCCGCCTTGAACGGCCAGCGGATTGTGATATTTACCGCCTCTTCGTCTTTTCGGCGCAGGTGGTAATAGGGGTATGCGTAGACAATCCTACTGAGGAGGAAGGCTTGTGTGAGGTGGCAGAGGTCGGCCTCCGGGATGCCTCAGCGGCGAATGATGCCGCTGATTTGATGGGCTGTGGTTCGGTGGCGTTGGATGGCTTCAGAGTTCTGCGTGTTGTTCTGCACCAGCGTACCTAATACGCGGATGGTCTGCACGGGAGGTATGAGGTGGGTGTCGATGTGGAGCGTGATCGGGTCTTGGAGGTCGAGGACAGGTTGGCGAACCCGCCTATGCCGGATGACTAACAGTTCGAATTCTGTGGGAGAGCAAACGAGACCGTTTGCCTGCACGAAAGCATGGACGGTGTCGATTGCTTGTTGGGGTGAATCTTCTATCTCCCCGTCCGAGCCAGAGATGGTCCAGAGGGTGATATCGTCAGCGTATAGTGAGTGTTTGATATGGGGCATGGTGTCCAGAAGTGAGGGGAGGCCTCGCATAGTGATTTAAAGAGGAACGGGGAAGAGACTGCGCCCTGTGGTGTTCCCCGGGTGCCCATGGTGATTTTGTCGCTACAGAGCTCTCCAATGGTTAAGTTCTGTAGTGCGGTTTAGGAGAAAGTTGGCAATATAGTTTAAGGGGTATTCTTCTTAATGCCCTGATGCCCCGCCAACGGGCTATCGTGGGCAAGCCTTAACACCTGTGATCGGCAAGACTTGGGAAGCACTAGCTGTCGAACCTCTCTGCCTGAGGCGAAATTTTATAGGTGGTACAGCAAACCCTTTTCAACAGAATACGAGTGCGAAGTGCCGTGCTTGCCATGGAACACCTTTCCTACTTTCACCCAACACGCCTTCAGTGACTCGTCTCTTTGCTTAGTTTCTAGCTTTCCTTGGTGAACTTCATGGTACCAACGCTTAAAGCAGCACTTTCCCTCTTTCGTCCGGAAACTTCCTTTCCAGCCAACACCACTTTTGGGCGGTCACCTTCCCCATTTTCACTGGAAAGCTCGTCATTTTCTATTTCAGGACATAATTTAGCAGCGCCTTCCGATTTCTTCCAATTAATATCTGGATTCGATGGCTCATGGGCCTCCGGTATATTTCCAATTATGACATCGTACAGCGGAGCCTCCATGCATTTCACCAGGGCCGTGCCAGTGAAATAAGGGGAAGCGATATAGACTTCTGCCTCGGGAACTTCCAGACTATACTGCCATTAACAAGGAACACCGTAGATGTCGAGCCAGTGAGAGCTGAGTCAAGAACTATGGCTCTCCGCACTACCACAGTATTGCTCCCCGTGTCCCGTAAAACACGCACGGGTAGGCCTTGGAGCTCGCCCTCTAGTACAGGCATGTGTTAGGCGTCTGCAGGCTATTTCTAGACAAGTCCGACCACCAGCTTATCCTCAGCTGGTTCAAGCCCATCTGCTTCTGTGAACACCGTTTCAGGCGCAACACTCTCAAGCTGAACACAAGACGATTGCTACGAGTTTTCGTGCTTTCTTGAGCAGGAGCTTACATCATGCCCTGTTTTTCGACAATAAACGCACTAAAGTTGTTTTGACTTAGAGCGAGAGCCGGTACCCTAATGTCCAGGTCGATTACAAATGAGGCACCTTTCTAACTGTCTACTTGATGAAACATCCTTGTCTCTCGGGATGCCCACCTCTAACAATTCTTTGAATGAAGACAAGTTTCTTAGCTACTGGGCCTCTAGAAAGTTGTCTGCTGCCTCAGCCATTTTGTCCAGCGTCTTGCACTCTCTTTCTCGAAGAAAAATCGCCAGCCGACTATAACAGTTCCTCATGAACTGTTCGGCCGCCATCAAGTCACGTAGATCATTGTACGTTGTGGCCGTTCCCGACATCTCGACCCATCGATCGAAACTACTGAGCAAGCGGGTAGCGTATTGCCTGCCTGTTTCTTTATCTAGCGGATTACTTTTACGAAACCTTTCGCGATAACCCTCTGCTGTGAACCGAAAATGTTGGAGCAGGGCGTTTTGCCTTATCATAATCCACCGAATCTGCTGGAGACAATCTACCGAACACACGG
>JARKHS020031616.1:0-91602 GCA_030143305.2 Amblyomma americanum | reverse complement strand
GCTAGCGAAAATCTTTTCCTTCCTTTTTATTATTATTTTAATTAAGAACACTTACTACTACTACCTTCAATTTTCAGTTTTCTCTTTTTCTCTCTCTCCCTCCTTTATCATTTCCTTTACGGCGCGGTTGGGGTGTCCGCCGAGATATGTGAGGCGGTTACTGTGCTTAGCGCTCTCGCCGCGCCATCTGGCATGACGTCACACCGCGCGGCTCGCCGCCGCCGCAGTTTGGTATGACGTCACACCACGTTCCTCGTCGTTGCGCTCCCATGTCAGAGGATTGAAAAGGAGAGCTCGCGTGCGCCGCAACCAAAGTTGTGTCGTCTTTAATGCGACAACATAGCTAGACAACCAGAGTAACCTGGCCTTGCAATCAAGGTTAACCAAGGCTAACCATGCTGTGCCTTAGCTTTCGCCACGGATATACGGGAATATAGCCGAGCTAAGCCACTGCCAATTTTCTCTCTTTCTCTCGCTCCCTAGTCACTACTTTGCACGCGCCACTACGTAGTAGCACTGAGCCACAAGTGTTCCGCCGCCACGCAGCGCTGCGCCTTTCCTCAAAATCCAACTTTAATAATAATTGGTGTTTGGGGAAAGTAAATGGCGCAGTATCTGTCTCATATATCGTTGGACGCCTGAACCGCGCCGTAAGGGAATGGATAAAGGAGGGAGTGAAAGAAGAGAGGAAGAAAGAGGTGCCGTAGTGGAGGGCTACGGAATAATTTTGACCACATAGGGATCTTTAACGTGCACTGACATCGCACAGCACACGGGCGCCTTAGCTTTTTGCCTCCATAAAAAGGCAGCCGCCACGGTCGGGTTCGAACAAAATCCAACTTTCAATTTTCAGTTTTCTCTTTCCTCTTTCCCTCCCTCCTTTATTCCTTCCTTTACGTCGTGGTTCGGGTGTCCACCGAGATATGTGAGACGGTTACTGTGCCATTTCCTTTCCTCAAGAACCAAACAAAACAAGTGAGCCGACGGCGTTCATAGAGTTCATTGGCGTTGACAACTTTGCAAAGACCGTTCATTTTAACGCGATGGCGTTAAGGAGCTCGTGTCGCAGAAAAGCCGGTGTCGTCGGCGCCGGCGTCTTTGGTCGTGAGCGAAATATGGCGCATCTCGGTGGACACCTCAACCGGGCCGTAAGGGAAGAGATTTTAACGCGAATGCGTTAAGGATTGATAGATTGATTTGATTGATTGGTCGATTGATCGATCTATCGATCGATTTTTCCTTCCCTTACGACACGATCCGGGTGTCCAGCGATAAATGTGACAGGCGTCATTTCCTTTCCTTGAAAGCAGTTGTTCATTTCATTTTCCTTCCCTTACGGCCCGGTTCGGGTGTCCGCCGATATATGTGTGAGAAAGGCGCCCTTTCCTTAAATTGTCCAACGGGCCGCGCGTCGCGTCGAACGGGCGATGGCGTTTCTTGTACTCCACGGCAATGCTGCGACACGCTGTCGCGTCTCACTCTTGAAAACGAAGCTTAAGCGTCCTCCAATTTTTCACGAAAGGAAAGGCGCACAACCGGCTTTGTGGCTCAGTGGAGACCTCAATCTCGCTTTCGCTTGGTATATCCTGAATTATCTGGGCTAATCCACATTAATTTTTTCACGGACCCACGAAAAAAAAAATCCCACTGCTTCGTCCTGTCGCGCGGATGCCAAATGTCGCGAGTGGGTAACGCGTCCCCGACTTTCTGCAGGTGAACGCTATCGCGTGCAGATTAGAACAAGAGGACCAAGAGATCAAAGAAAACAAAACGAAGCCGTATTTATAATTTCAAGGAAAAGGGGCCAGTAAGAAACGGACACGAAAACAAGAAAAACACACACTCAACACGCCTACAACACTACAGCATAACAGGAAAGAGTTCACCAGGTACTGAGCGTCACAGGTGAAGCGGGGATGCCTTGCAGACAGGGCGGACGCGGGTGGTTGTAGTGCGACGCGTCGCTGGCGCTGCGTCGAAGGAAGCGACGGAAGGGAGCCAGGCGGTATTAAGGAGTGGAGAGGAACACAGGGAGACGCCGGTGGTCTCCCGCCACGAGCCCGAAGAACTTGGCAGCAGCAGGAAAAACGTAGCCAGGTCCCGTCGACGGCGTCACGAAACGCCAGAGGCTTAAAGCAGGCTATCCAAGAGAGATAGAGAGAGAGAGAGAGAGAAATAACATCTGTTTGCACCCGTCACAAGGTTGATGGGCATCCGAGGCGCCACTCGGTCCCAGCCATGTCCTCCCCCTCAGCCGTCGACCGGGATCTCGTGGATCTCAGCAGCGGCAAGGGCGAGACAGATGACTTCAAGTTGTTTAGTTTCGTCCTCGTTGTGAAGCAGTGCCTCCTAGGACTCAGAAGAACCGACAACTGAGTGAGTTGGTGTATCATGGACGTGGTAAAAGACAGCGCAGCGACGACGGACCCGTACGAAGAAAGAAGACGGACAAGCTCCCAGGACTCATCCGTTCTATCAAGTTGTCCAAAGCTCGGACATGTCCATATCATATGGAACGTGTCCACTATGCCCTTGCAACGTTTGCACCTGGGGCTGAAAATCTCCGGGTGCCACTTGCTGTAAAGCTGAGGGTTGGGGAATAATCCGGTTTGTAGCTTGCGCCACGCAACCTCTTCGTTTTTGGTTAGCTGCTTACTTGCTTTCGGAAGTACCGCTCTGCCTAATATGTAATGGTTTAGGATGTAATGCTTTAGGTTTAGATAGGCTATCCAAGAGTGCCTTTCTGCAACACGGACCCTCAGTCCATCGGCTGCCACCTCCACACTTGCAAAGAACGCAGGAGGCTTGCGTCGGTGATCCAAGGGAGGTCAACGGCAGCACGGACCCAACGTCCGACGGCTGCCACCTCCACGTTTGAATGACCCGATCTCCGCTGCGTTGTCTTCCTCCACACCTCGGTTTTCTGACACGTCAGTTCTCCGCTCCTCGTGCTCGCCACGCTCTTTGTTCTCGTCGCCTCGCACACACCCTTCGCACGCGCAACGCTAGGCTGGCACGCGCAGCGCTCGGCTGTCCGACGCACCACTGTCGACGCACCGCGTTCACAAATCCTCCGAGGATCTTTAGTACACCTCACAGCGACACGTTGTCGAACGCCTTACTGACGTCGAGCTCGAGTATGGTGCGTGTGGCCTGAATGGGATCCGAGTCGAGTATGTCGTGGTGTATCTGCCATATGATGTCCCAGGAGGAGAGTACAGCCCGGAAACAATCATGGCGTGAGGGAGGAGGTCCTGCTTTCTACGTGGCTGCGAAGTTTGTGTAGAATTATGTGCTCCCTAACCTTCCCCAGGCAAGACGGGAGCGAGATCGCCGGAGGTTACCCAGCTCGAGTCATTTGCCTGGTTTGAGTATGAATGTTACCTTGGCGTGCTTCCAAGGCTATGGAAGGCGACCTTCATGCCGGTGGTGGTTGAAAAGGCCCGCACATGCTTCGACCGACTGGTCGTCGAGGTAGTGAATCTGCGTCTTGTTCGTGATCTGATTGCTTGCGTTAGTAGCTGGTAAACATAATACAAATGTCTCCATATATAGACACGCTAACCTGCCTGTATCTTTTGTGCAAGGCCACTGGAATATGATCCGTAGAATGCGATATGATCAGTGTTTGGGTGTCAGAACACCCCCGAAATTTTCTGAGCGCTGCATCCCCCCTCCCTTCTTACGGCCTTTTTTAGTTTTTTTTTCAGGAAAGGCATTGACGTCGTAACTGTCTCACATATTTCGGGCAAAAAATCAAGACTCCTAGAACACACTACGTGATGACTGTTATTTATTTCTTTATTAGTACCTCAAAGACCCCATTGAAGGGGTATTACATGAGGGGGTGGAATTTCAGCAGTACATTTCTCCTATGGACGTTCTGAATAACGATGAGTCGATCTGATCAACGATGGCGTTTGGCAGGTCATTCCAGACCCTTGCTGTATCAACGAAAAATGATGACAGATGTGCAGAAGTGCGGGCAGGGGGAGGGTAGACTGCCTTCCCGTGGTTTGTGCGGTTGGAGTTGCGATGTGTGGGGCTGATAATAGAGTTGAGATGTGGATGATAGAATTTGCGAAACAGACACAGTCTGGAAATTTTTCGGCGGTTCGCTAAAGAAGTAAGAAGTAGTAGTAAGTGGAAGCTCGGCTCGTCGTAATGCAGCCCTCGTACTGTCTGATAGACCCGCCGTGGTGGCTCAGTGGTTAGGGCGCTCGGCTACTGATCCGGAGTTCCCGGGCTCGAACCCGACCGCGGCGGCTGCGTTTTTCTGGAGGAAAAACGCTAAGGCGCCCGTGTGCTGTGCGATGTCAGTGCACGTTAAAGATCCCCAGGTGGTCGAAATTTTTCCGGAGCCCTCCACTACGGCGCCTCTTTCTTCTTTCACTCCCTCTTTTATTCTGTTCCTTACGGCGCGGTTCAGGTGTCCAACGATATATGAGACAGATACTACGCCATTTCCTTTTCCCAAAAACTAATTATTATTATTACTGTCTGATAGAGCATGATTTGGAGCGCTAGGTTTCCAGGGATGTTTCTGTTCCTATTAATGAACTTGCCCTGCAAAATACGGCATACTTGCAAACGAGCTGCCGGCATGGACATCGCACAGCACACGGGTGCCTTCTGCGTTTCGCCACCATCGCCTCCATTGAGTACCCGGGTTCGAACCCGACCGCGGCGGCAGCGTTTCGATGCATGCGGAACGCAAAGGCCCCCGTGTTCTGTGCGATGCCAGTGCAGGTTAAAGATCCCCAGGTAGTCGAAATTATTCCGGAACCCTCCACTAGGGCACCTCTTTCTTCCTTTCTTCTCTCAGTTCCTCATTTTTCCCTTCCTTTACAGCGCGGCTCAGGTGTCCACCGAGATGCAAGGCATATACTGCGCCATTTCCATCCCCCAAAACAATATTAATAATCTTAATGGGCGCGAGAACTGTCTCACTTTACAGTGGACACCTCAACTGCGGCGCCGTGCGGAAAAGACGGTCGCGGGAGTGAAAGAAAAATGAAGAGGAGCATGCACTCCAGGAATAAGGGGCATGGCAAAGGAAACAAGGAGAGGTGGTGGTGGTGGAAACATTTATTGCCAAATACAGAGGGGGCAGACCTCCTAACATGGCACGAGGCAACCCTTAGGGGCTGCCCTTACAGGGCAAAGGACAGCCCTTGGAGGGCTATCCGCTTCAGGGCGTCGGTAATTATCCGGCGCTGGTCAGCAGCAGCGGAGCTGGCCAGGACAGTCTCCCAGTATGACTCCGCCGTGGTGGGGGATGGAGGGTGTGGGAAGGCAGGACATGTGAGGAGGACGTGAAAGAAGTTACCCGGTTTCCCGTAGAGCTTACAGGAAGAGAGGAATTGATCGGGGTAGCGGGCACGAAGGAGAATAGGGTAGGGAGCAGTTCGGGTCTGGAGTCGGTGCCAGTGGGAGGCTTGGGTTAAGGTTAGGGATGGAGCCGGCGGTGAGTAAACGCGCTGGGTATCTGGGTAGTAGGTAAGATTATCTCTGAAGGTAAGCAGACGCTCCCAGGATGGTGGAGGAGGTCCAACTCCGGCCCAGAAAGAGAGACCTCGGGCGAGGGAGTGGACCTCCTCGTCACCCGGGGGGGGGGGGCTGCGACGGTGCAGATAAGGGTTACGGGTTGGGTGGGATGCCAGAAGCGTAGAGGCCGAGCCGCGGTGCTGGATATCAGGCCTTCGGCGGAATTGGATAGGGCGGATTTTGAGTCGGAGAAAATTTTATTAGCAGAGGTGGATATGTGAGCGAGTGCAATGGCCGCTTCCTCTGCAATTTCCGATGAGTCTATGGGGTCGGGCCTGAATATAAGCGACGGCAAGAACCATGCGGGAGCACGACGAGTACGCTACCTCGGAACTGCTGCCGTAGAGCTTGTGCAGGACTTTGGCGCGGGCTGGCCTGCGTTCTCTGTGGTGCTCGGGGTGCATAGAATGGCAGCGTTGATTTTGAGTTCTATATCGGCCGTGATCCACGAACTGTTGAGACAGTGAGCTCTATGCATCACGTTGGCCGAAGAAACAGAGAATTAGCTAGCCTATTTCAAAAAGGCATAGATTATTCGGCGCTTTCAAATAACTACTGTAATTGGGGAAAAAAAACCCCAAGGACCCAATTACTACGAGAGCACTGTTGTGTAGAAACCCGGCACGTCATAATGCAGCCTTCGTACTGTCTGATAGAACATGAGTGGGAGCGCTGGGTTTCTAGGGATGTTTCTGTTCCTATTAATGTCCTTGGCCTTGCAAAATAATGCGGTCTTGCAGCAGAGCTGACGGATGTTGACCGTAGGAAAAGGCTGTTAACCAAGCCTTGCAATAATAATGCAACTATACGGAAAATAAGTTGAAGTTGATGTCCACGGTTGGATAAATGGTCATCGCCAGGACGTGTATATGCGGGGTCCGTGGCTGCTGTTGGCTCCCTTTTCAGGCGAAGGCATTCAGTGGCTCATGAATCCGCCGGAAGTGTCCGTTAGTAGGAAGTGTCCGCCTCGCCTGTCAACCAAATAACGTCGTCAAAACTAAAGTAGCAAAATACATTAAAAAACGAATGAAAGTAAAAAAAAAACCCGACCACGGTTCGAACCCGACCGCGGCGGCTGCGTTTTTATGGAGGAAAAACGCTAAGGCACCCGTGTGCTGTGCGATGTCAGTGCATGATAAAGATCCCCAGGTGGTCGAAATTATTCCGGAGCCCTCCACTACGGCACCTCTTTCTTCCTTTCTTCTTTCACTTTCTCCTTAATCTCTTCTCCTACGGCGCGGTTCAGGTGTCCAACGATATATGAGACAGATACTGCACCATTTCATTTCCCTCATAACCAATTATTATATAAACTTTAAATTATAGGTACAGGGTCTTCCACTCTTAGGGAGAACACGCGAGCGCGTGGACACCCTCCTGGGAACGCGAGTGCGCCTCCCGCGTCTGCTTATCGAAATGAAGTGGCAGACGACGGAAAGCACCACGTCCAGGTCCATCTGCACCTGGGCCACTTTTCTTCGAAGTGCGGCCGTTTCAGAAACACTGGCGCTTGGAAGAGTACATCCAAAGAGTGGAAGACCCCGTACGTGGTCGGAAAAATATTCTGGACAGCAGATAAACGATGACCTGGAGACGAGAGAGGGTAGGGCACTATTGGCCACCTAAAGTACTATTGGCTACCTAACCTGGAAAATGCCGGTGTGTAGTGTAGCCTCTAAAGTTAGTCACGTGATGCGGGAAATGGCGAGAAATAAACGAGATTTCGAATGAGGGTGACCTTGGCGAAGCTGGTGAAGTCAGATATCGTCGCGACTGGGTTTCGAGCCCGCGGCGGCGCGAACAGATCAGCTTAGCTGGCCACTGCACGAAATCACTAAGCTATCGGCACAGCCGATCACGCCTGATGTTACTGCAATACGCTCTCGTGCTGTACATTGTACGTCGTCGTCTTTATCAGTTTCCTGGAAAATCTGTGGTGCGCAAGTGACGGAAGGAAAGGAACCGCGCTTTCATTCGCGCTTTCAGCCACGTGGCGTCGGTGTCATAATAATTGGTTTTTGGGGGGGGGGGAAAGGAAATGGCCCAGTATCTGTCTCATATATCGTTGGACACCTGAACCGCGCCGTAAGGGAAGGGATAAGGGAGGGAGTGAAAGAGGAAAGGAAGATGGTGCCGTAGTGGAGGGCTCCGGAATAATTTCGACCACCTGGGGATCTTTAACGTGCACTGACATCGCACAGCACACGGGCGCCTTAGCGTTTTTCCTTCATAAAAACGCAGCCGCCGCGTCGGGTTCCTGCGTTTGGTGTCCACCTGCAAAAACATGCTTTCGTGCGTTAAATATCCCCAGGTGGTCGAAATTATTCCTGAGCCCCCCACTACGGCACCTCTTTTATCCTTTCTTCTTTCACCCCCCTGTATTCCTTCCTTACGGCGCGGTTCCGGTGTCCACCGAGATATGAGAGACATATGCTGTGTCATTTCCTTTCCTCAAAACAAAAAACGAAAACCAGCCAACCACAATATTCCATGGTTAGCATTGCTAAACTGCCAGCAGCTTATTTCATGACACTCCGTAAAAACAAGCGCGCGACATGATAGCCGGGAGTACAGTCAATCTAAAAGCTCCTCTCCATACGAACAACTTGTCAGCTGTGGCGCCGATTAGCTGAGCTGGCGTCGAATAGCCTCCCTAACGGTGCACACTTTTCCATCGGGACAGCGCGCATACACGCTCGCACGCAACGTGTGCCGGTGCCCTTGACTCGCAAGCTCATTCGTACAACGAGCTACGCTGCCCTCCGTGTAGCGAAGCGTTCTTGCGAAAGTACCTTCTTCGCCTTGGGCATTCGTCTTGGACACTCCACTAACGAAGAGGGAGAGGAGTCAGAGGACCGTTCGTTGGCTGCCAGAGCTAGCGGCGGCCGCTTCCTCGCGTTGTTCAGAATCGCCCTCGGCACTCCCTCCTCTGTCCTTCCTTAACTAGCTCCCGCTGTAGGGCGCTACGCGCTTTGTCCGCCGCGTGAGTAAGAGCACGGTACGGGCTGACTCACGCATCCTGTTGGCCGGCATTAAGTGCGCCACCGGGCCGTACAAAATGTGTAGCGGCAGGTGGGCATGGGTGAGCCTTGGCCCTGGCAGGGAACGTCATGTGAAATTGTGCGGAGTGCCTTGTCACGCCCCGAAAAGAATAACCAGGTCAGGGGAACTAGTTTTCGAGTAGATGGTGCCACTCTGAGTGGCTTTTTCAGCTGCTGAGAAACCTTTCGTCACTCTCTGTCGGCCAAGCATGGAGAGATGTTCCTTTTGTGTGCGCTGGTAATTGAATGATCTAATGCGGGGGGGGGGGGGGGGTGCGAAACCAGGGAGACTGTGTTATGTAGCATGAGTTAGCGGGATCAAACTGCGGCCATGATGGATGCATTTCGATCAAGGCGTAAGGCGAAAATGCTTCCTTGCTGAAAATTCCGCGCAGAATAAAGAGCCCCTCATGGGGGGGGGGGGGGGGCTTGACGCAAGGCACGGCTGATTGGAGATGAATAGGAGATGCATTCTCCCTGTAGTGGGCGAAATCTGGGCTGCTGCGGCGGCTGCAGATGCGACATGTGTGAAGAAAGCGAAGAAGGCAAGTCTTCGTGACGTTAATGGCCATGACGCTCGGCTATTGAACCCAGGCTCGCGGGGTGATTACTGCGTTTCGATGGAGGCGAAATGAAAATTAAACCAGCTTGCTGTGCAGTGTCAGTGCCTGTTAGAGATCTGCAGGTGCGAAATTAATTAGGACCTCTCCACTACAGCATCCCTCAGAACTACCATACCATACCGGACCGTGCCGTATCGTATCATAATGTATCATACTATAGCATACTATGCCATACCACACCACACGACATCGTACCACACCAGACCATAGCATAGCATACCATACCATAGCAGATCTTCGCGCAGTGGAGAGGAATTGTGAAAACATTCCTAACACAAAAGTCTAAATTCGCCAGGTGCGCATACACACACATAAACTGTTCCTGAGATTCCAGCCTGACATACCAAGGCGCGTAAGAAAAGGCAGGTCACATAAAGCCTGCAGGGATTCAAGCGGTAAAGCTGACGCGCGTGAATATGACTGATTGAGTTATCCCCTGCTCTGGCCTACGATACATTTCCTCTCTCTCCTCAAACCTTCCGCCTCTTTCTTTCAGTGTGCCCTTATCGCCACAGCGTATTATGCATAGGCTTCGCGCCGGCGTGCGCATCATCGCACCCCGTGCCCAAAGGAGGCACAGCGGCTGAGTCGCCCCCATTCCTAGGTGCCCACGCCGCCAAGCCGAGACCGCCACGCACCCACCGCCGCCACGCTCTCTATATGTCAACGTTTTATGTTTGTTTGTTATTTTCCTCTTTGACGTCGTGCACGTCCACCGGGCTTCTTTTTACGAAGGTGGCCGTCGCCTCCCCAACGCCTTGTTAATCACCCTCCCTCTCTTTAGAGCTTGCTTCTTTACGCCCTGAGGCTGGGAAAAAAAGTCTTTCGCCCACCACGCTCGACAAACGCGGAGAGAGCGGGGCGCACCACAACAGGTGGATCAGTTCTGGGCTCAGCTCAACTCCTACTGCTAGTGCTCGGGGGCTGTTCTGGCCTCCTTGTGTCTGGAATCCTTCAGGATTTAAACAAAGCTGAAAAACCCTGGGAAAATCGGGGAGGACTACAGTAATTTCCACGAGCCTGGAGGTCTGCTTGCGATTGTGTGTTCAAGCTTATATATGGCGCAAACTTGTGGACCAGTTCTTTCTTACGGTCCAGGAGCGAAGATTCCAGCCAGTCCTACACAGATGAGAGTGTAGTGAGGTGTGGAAATGGAAGGTGTGGATTAAAAAGAATGGGGGGTAGGTAGAAAATTCTGAACTTGTTCAGGGACTACAGTAATTTCCACGAGCCTGGAGGTCTGCTTGCGATGGTCTGTTCAAGCTTATATATGGCGCAACTTCTGGATTAGTTCTTTCTTACGGTCCAGGAGCGGAGATTCCAGCCAGTCCTACACAGATGAGAGTGTAGTGAGGTGTGGAAATGGAAGGTGTGGATTAAAAAGAATGGGGGGTAGGTAGAAAATTCTGAACTTGTTCAGGGACTACAGTAATTTCCACGAGCCTGGAGGTCTGCTTGCGATGGTCTGTTCAAGCTTATATATGGCGCAACTTCTGGACCAGTTCTTTCTTACGGTCCAGGAGCGGAGATTCCAGCCAGTCCTACACGGATGAGAGTGTAGTGAGGTGTGGAAATGGAAGGTGTGGATTAAAAAGAATGGGGGGTAGGTAGAAAATTCTGAACTTGTTCAGGGACTACAGTAATTTCCACGAGCCTGGAGGTCTGCTTGCGATGGTCTGTTCAAGCTTATATATGGCGCAACTTCTGGACCAGTTCTTTCTTACGGTCCAGGAGCGGAGATTCCAGCCAGTCCTACACAGATGAGAGTGTAGTGAGGTGTGGAAATGGAAGGTGTGGATTAAAAAGAATGGGGGGTAGGTAGAAAATTCTGAACTTGTTCAGGGACTACAGTAATTTCCACGAGCCTGGAGGTCTGCTTGCGATGGTCTGTTCAAGCTTATATATGGCGCAACTTCTGGACCAGTTCTTTCTTACGGTCCAGGAGCGGAGATTCCAGCCAGTCCTACACAGATGAGAGTGTAGTGAGGTGTGGAAATGGAAGGTGTGGATTAAAAAGAATGGGGGGTAGGTAGAAAATTCTGAACTTGTTCAGGGACTACAGTAATTTCCACGAGCCTGGAGGTCTGCTTGCGATGGTCTGTTCAAGCTTATATATGGCGCAACTTCTGGACCAGTTCTTTCTTACGGTCCAGGAGCGGAGATTCCAGCCAGTCCTACACAGATGAGAGTGTAGTGAGGTGTGGAAATGGAAGGTGTGGATTAAAAAGAATGGGGGGTAGGTAGAAAATTCTGAACTTGTTCAGGGACTACAGTAATTTCCACGAGCCTGGAGGTCTGCTTGCGATGGTCAGTTCAAGCTTATATATGGCGCAACTTCTGGACCAGTTCTTTCTTACGGTCCAGGAGCGGAGATTCCAGCCAGTCCTACACAGATGAGAGTGTAGTGAGGTGTGGAAATGGAAGGTGTGGATTAAAAAGAATGGGGGGTAGGTAGAAAATTCTGAACTTGTTCAGGGTCTATTTGGTGTATTGTTCACGGGATATTCAGTGGCACGAATAAAGGCACGAACAAAAATCTGTACCCAAAAACAAAAACAAAAAAATCGTTGGCCATCTGGCGGCCATTTTTATCTGTTTTGTCCTGCCAGATTCTCGCATTCGTGTCTTTATTTCCAAGTTTCAAATTTACGCACTCGTTGGCGCATTGGCAGTCTCAGAACGCATGTCATCGAGATAGAAAATAATTCTGTCTAATGATGTCGAGGAAGACCTCCACTCATACTTGATTACGAAACAACCGCAGCTGTACGTGGCACTCGGCGGACGGAGATGCGGCCACGCCGTCATTTACAAGGACGCCACGCTTGTATTCGTACCACGTCTTCTTTCGTGGCGGCAGCGAGTACCAGAATGAAGCAGGTGTTAGCGATGGCCACAAAATGTATGCCCTCAAGGCGAAGTCGAACAAGAGCCGCAAAACGTTTGGGTAATAGTAGCAGGAAATCTCAGAAAACCTGCGCTACGCCGATTGCGCTACTCTTTCCAGTTTTTCCGTGGAAATGGAGACGTATCTCGGAGCGCGACCTGTGGCGCAACCTTGGCCCTTCCTGCTTATTCGCTGGATTCGATTGCGTTGAAATTGCCAGTCGGACGGCTAGGCTCCTCCGCTCGCTTCTGTGTTCTACGCGCCCTACGCCTTGTAACTGGAATAGCAACTGTGTCTTTTGTTTTTGGTGTACGCAGCCGAAAGCGCTGCAATTTTTCTTCAAAGCCCCTATTACTCAAACACGTCATTTCTCTTTATTTTCATAGGGCTGGCGAATTTACTCTTCCTCTTGTGACAGCCCTGTTCCTCCGGTTGGCTTGCACGAGAAGTAAGCGTTCACTTAAGAGCATTAACAGAGCGCACCTTATGCACAAATACAAAAGTATAAGGGAGAGGAAATTGGTTTTTGGGGAAAGGAAATAGCGCAGTATCTGCCACATCTCGGCGGACACCGGAATCGGGCCGTAAGGGAAGGGAGGAAGGTGGGAGTGAAAGAAGAAAGAAGAAAGGAAGAAAGAGATGCGGTAGTGGAGGGCTCCGGAATAATTTCGACCACCTGGGGATCTTTAACGTGCACCGACATCGCACAGCACACGGGCGCCTTTGCGTTTCACCTCAATCGAAACGCGGCCGCCGTGGTCGTGTTCGAACCCGGCTACTCCGGATCAGTGGCCGAGCGCTCTAAGCACTGAGCCACCGCGGCGGTTTCCATGTTGTTTCTTGGAAATTCGTTTTGAGGAAACCCGCCGCGGTGGCTCAGTGGTTAGGGCGCTCGACTACTGATCCGGAGTTCCCGGGTTCGAAACCGACCGCGGCGGCTGCGTTTTTGTGGCGGAAAAACGCTAAGGCGCCCGTGTGCTGTGTGATGTCAGTACACGTTAAAGATCCCCAGGTGGTCGGAATTATTCCGGAGCCCTCCACTACGGCACCTCTCTCTTCCTTTCTTCTTTCACTCCGTCCCTTATACCTTCCCTTACGGCGCGGTTCAGGTGTCCAACGATATATGAGACAGATACCGTGCCATTTCCTTTCCCCAAAAACCAATTATTATATTATATTTTGAGGAAAGGAAAGGAGCAGTAAATGTCTCAGCTTTTGGTGGCCACCTCCACCGCGCTGTGAGGCTGTGAGAGAAGAGAGAAAGGAGGGAGAAAGAGGCGCCTCAGTGCAAACCGACCACCTGGTGTTCCTTAACGCAATCAGGACGTTAGAGCAGGCTTCGTTTGATTTTAATGCGAAAACAATACTTCACTAGAAAAGTTGACAAACCCCAGGTACGTGGGAAGCCTCAGCCTTTTATCTTTGGCCTTGATCTTAGGTCTTGACCTTTGACCTTGATCTTGCATGCGATTGACTTTGAGGCGCCGTTGCTTCAGCTGCTTTCGCACGTCCTACTCGGTTCAACTACGTGAAAACACAATTTGTTTTCTTTGATGCTTTCAAAATGGACCTCACACCTCCCCCACATTCCTGACGCTCGTCCTGTACGGCCGTTATAATTATTCTACCGAGAGCTCCGCCATCTTAGTTTAGTCAATGTAGCGCGCGAAAGTCCACTCACGGAGTTTCACATGTACTAATGTCGTACCTTCAAGGCCGAGTCGTGTTACGGAGGGTAGTAGCGAAATGTGCTGCATTCGAAAAAACAAACAGAAACGCAACAGTGGTGGCTCAGTGGTTATAGCGTTCGGCTGCTGACCAGAAAGACGCGGGTTCAATCCCGACCGCGGCGGTCGAATTTCGATAGAGGCGAAATTCTAAGAGGCCCGTGTTCTGTGTGATGTCAGTGCACGTTAAAGAACCCCAGGTGGTAGAAATTCCCGGAGCCCTTCAGTACAGCGTCTCTCATAGCCTGAGTCGCTTTGGGACGTTAAACCCCCATAAACCAAAACAAACGCAACAGAAACGCAAGAATACAAGTTGTTATGCCCGTAGTTATACAATGTTAGCTGATGCATTTTGAAAGTGCTGGTGATCTTCAGTGGTGGCGATGTGTCCATGAAGGCAGCTCCAGTCCACTGACGTGTGGAACAAAACCTTCAGAAGAACAATTAGCGTTGCAAGAAATGGCGCTGCCAGCAGGTGCCCAAAGCAGCGCAGGCGACCAGTCTCAGCGTAATTAAAGTGATCGAAGAGCGTTGTTAGGAGAAGCGCAACTTACAGGGGCGCGGCGGGCAGTTCGGTATATCGAACGACAGGCGGAATTGCACTTCGATATATAGCGCGACTTTCCCATACTTTTCCGCAAGGTTTTGAAGTTGATACTCTGAGCATTCGATACAGCCAATAATTCGACATACGGTTTCGACATGTTCGGTCTCGAATGTATACTTTCCCTGCTCATCACTTAATAAGCTGCTTAAGTTGTTCGTGATTATGTTTTTAATCAAGATCATCGCGTTACGTAATTAGGCATCATGCAACCATTATGTAGCAAGAAAAAAAGCTTTTATAGGAGATCAAGAAAGGAAGAGATGCGATACCATAATTCGAATACCGAATTCGATAGCATAAGAGAAAATCCTAGAAAGGTGTGGGATGCAGTAAATACACTCACTGGAAGAACAAAAAGTGTTTAAATATTACTGAAATCACCATTGATGGCAAGATTGTGCGCGGTGATGCTCTCGCCAATGCTATGAACATGCATTTTATTAAAGTAGGCTCGAATGCCTGTACAACAAAGAATTGCACTGATCAGTCAGTATCGACCATAGCACCGTTATGCGAGTCAATTTATATGCGCCCAACAACTTCTCACGAAGTAGAAATGTTAATAAACAAGCTTAAAAATAATGCTGCTGCTGGAATCGATGTCATCGGCCCGATTGAGTTGAAGTATATATCCGCAGTGATATCCGTTAGTTTGGCCTTTATTATAAATCTTACGTTGTCCACAGGAGTCTTCCCACAAAAGTTAAAGGTAGCAAGAGTCACCCCTATATATAAAGGCGCGGGCCCTGAAAACTTAGCAAATTACCGCCCTATATCCGTCCTGCCAACGCTTTCAAGAATTTTTGAAGGTGTCATTCATAACCGATTAGTGTCATTTTTTGATAAACATAACATTATTACAGAAAGTCAATATGGTTTTCGAAAAGAGAAATCAACGGAGCAGGCTTTGTTATACATTAAGGATAAAATAATTTCTAACATTGAGGATCGAAAATACACTGTAGGACTTTTTCTCGATATTAAAAAGGCGTTCGATTCTATACAATACAACATCTTACTACACAAATTATCTATGTACGGTGTACGTGGTGTTGCCCTGCAACTTCTATCTTCTTATCTTTATGATCGATATCAAATAGTACTCATTAATGGCTCAAGTTCATCACATTTAAAACTAACTCAGGGTGTCCCACAGGGAGCGATATTAGGACCGTTGCTCTTCCTCGCGTATATTAATGATATTGTGAAAATACCTGAATCACCAGAGATCATTATGTATGCAGATGACACTAATATTTTTTTCACATCGCATGAGATAACAGCACTCGAAACCAAAGTAAATAACTATCTAGTGCACTTGTCCAGCTGGCTGAAGGAAAATATGCTAGAACTGAATTCAAAAAACACAACATTTATCGTATTTCGCCCAGTTAACAAACCACTGCACAAAAGAATAACACTTAAGTTTGATGACCAATGTCTTTCCTTGGTTAAAGAACAAAAATTCCTTGGCGTATGGTTCAATGAAGAATTGTCATGGACGCCACATGTGAATCATCTAACAAATGAACTAGCACGAACCGTAGGATGTTTATACAAAGTAGGGCACATAATTCGTCTATGGCTAAAACAATTGTTGTACAACTCCCTGTTCTATTCAAAACTAATATATGGGATGATGGTGTGGGGAACCACAACAAAGGGCAATTACAATAAGCTCATAATACTGCAGAAAAAGATATTACGTTGTTATGAAAATTATTATGGACGTTACCAGCTCCTACAAACTTCTCCTTTGTTCTTAAAATATAAAATGCTGAGGACTGACCAGCTATACTACTATAAACTACTTCAGTTCGTACAACTCCGGAAGCTGCACATTTGTGACAGGGAAGAAAACTCCACTTATCCTTTCCGACACAATAAAAGACGCATACCAAAAACTAGAACCAATTACGGTAAACAAACAGTTCCTTATCAAATGGCTTCGATTCTTAATAAACTTGAAGGTAACTTGAATTTCGCATCTAATATTAGCACATTCAAAAAGCACATTAAAGATGTCCTAATAATATCAAGTGTTTTGTACGGGGAGTGACGAGTACATATGGCATGCATACTCAGGATGTATCCTTCTTTTGTACTATGGTTTTTCACTTTATTTTTGTAATAAGTGTCCTTCAATGTATTGTCTACTGAACAATATCTCTGTATAATATCCTTGCATTTTTTTCTTTTTTTGTACTTATCATATTGTGTTAATGTTGTGGTTATAATAGCATAATTTACCCACATTTGTTTTAATTATGTGACTTACCTTCTTGTTATGCTCACATTTGTATTGCACTTCCGTCGACTGCAGAGGGACAGAGGCCTCGTCAGGTGCCACAGCCTTTAGCCTCTGCCCCTGCAGCAGATGCTGTAACTGCTCTGCTGAAATAAATCTTTCTTTCTTTCTTTCTTCTTCAAACTATAATAATCACAAGCGGGGACCTTAGCATCCCAATTACGTGCTGAGGCCGCTGATACAGAACGAGTAAATCGGCCGAGTCAAGTTCACCCGCTCGGAACTCAGAAGCCAAAAGAAATAAAAACAAGAGCACCAACGTCCTCCTGCATGCAGACAATCAAGTTCACAGCCTGGGTCAGCCGGCCACGGCTGGTCAAAATAAGATTATCTCGCTAATCGAAGCTGCAGGCACGCGCGCGCCCTCGTGCCCACGATTACATTGGTTCGGGACTTCCTAATGCCCTCACTGCTATTTTACGTTTGAATGTCTCGTGGAATTAATCAAAGCGGCAAGAGGCGGCGGCGCGGTTTGAGATGACGGATAAGGACGAGCGTAAACTCGCAGACGAAAAGAAACGAGAACAGCGCTCTCCAGACGACGGCGGAGCGTCTCAAAGTTATCGTCTGCAAATCCGAAACAGCTCCGGCTGCTTGGCTTTAGGCGTCCTCTCAAGATGGAAGGAAGTACAGTATGTGATGGTTATATAAACCCGGAGAGAAGAGAAATACCCGTAGGTGGAGGTCGAAAGGGCGGAAGTCTCGGCGGGCACAGGACTTTCAGGCCAAGCCGCGGGGCGCCGAAAAAACTGGTTTCAGGGGCGGCGTGGCCGAGGCGAAGGCCAGACTGCGCTCGGAACCGGACGGACCGACCGACAGCGTCGACGCTTTGTTGTCCATTGAAAGCGAAGCGGCAGCTCTCTCTCTCTCTCCTTGCACCGTTCGCTTAGAGCTGTTTCTGACCTCGGCAGCTAGATGGCGTGAGCCCTTTCGACGTTTTTTCGCGCCTCTGCGGTGTACATTATCGCTTCAGACGTCGCTGCGAAATGGCGAAGCACGTGGAATATACTGGACGCCGCTGAGACGATGCTGGCTTGAGTCGGTTTGGAAGAGTTTTGAGGCGAATACGAGGTTGAAGCTCAGCGGGTTTGATGATGATGTTGATGATGATTGATTTTAATGGCGCAAGGGCATCTTTGGCCAGAGAGCGCCATGGCACAAGGTATTTTTTGATTGCTCAAGGTGGGGTCAAAGACCCATTTCCCAAGCATTTCATCCTAAATAAGCCGAGAACCAGACCAGGGCAAACCTTGTACCCGTTGTATCACCGCTTTGTACCCAGTGGTACTGGGGATCGAACCCCGCACCTCCCGCATGCGAGGCGGATGCTCAGACCACTAGGCCACCGCTGCGGTAGGTTAGAAAGTTCAGTGCCTGAGTGGAGTGTGGGGCAATCAGAACAACTGTGGACGATGCCATCAAGCCTTGATACTGAGCCACCTTCACCCGCGTACCTCGCTACTCCGGTGTCGAAGGAAAGTAGTTTGTCCATAAAATCGACCACGAAATAAATCACCGGACACCTTCGATCGCAGGGCCAAACCCGATGTAGGAACAAGGCGTAGAAGCAGACAGTGGTATTTGGGGAATACGGTTAGAATTGTTCGAATCCTACCTTGAAAATAGAAAGCAATGGGTGTGTGTACGTAACCTAACATCAACCTTAGCATCCGTAAAATGCGGATCACCCAGGGTAGGATGTTAGGCCTATACGTATAGTATTATTACATAATACGTAACGTCTTTGTCAGAAGCGAGCAGGCTGCGTTTGTTACGACTCATTCCTATACTGGAGCCCTTGCAGTTTCGCTAGAACCGCAAGGCCTAGATAGGTTAGGGCAAGGGTTGCCCTTGCCTTACAGAAATTTACAGCTTGAGGAATGCCATAAGTTGTCTACTGTAAGACTGAGATGCGAATCATGCACCCTGCATGACTGCTTTTTGTAAAGAGAGTACAGCCCCGTAAAAAGTATGCAGCCCAAAGGGTTCGTCTCTAATCTGTTTAGCGGGGCTCCCTAGAACATCTAGCAGTCCAGAGCTTGGGAGGACTGTGGACTCAAAGCCATTTGTCGTTCGAGAGATTACGGTGGCTGAGAACGCAGAGCCAGACACTCTGAAGGCCTCGCAAGGCTGTGTACTTTTGTAGGGCAGTGTTCATAATGCATACACGGCGCTTGGCATAACTGACCCAGGGCTATAAAAAAAAAGTCGTCAACTGCAACTGGGTCAAACCAACGTCTATGTGGCGGTACTCAGGTTATTTTTATATTCTGTTTAAGTAGTTACCTAAGATTAATTATGGATCATTTTTTATTTTCAATTTAGAGCCAAGTGTGCTTCGATAAGTTTTAGAGGCGCTTCAGAAACAATCGATCCAGTTTTTTTTTTTTTTGTGGCAACTTATCCTTCTGCGTGGTCCTTTTTTGCGGGAGTTACAGAACTAATGACGGCGCCCAGGAAGGTTTCTCTGCTCAACCCTTGTCATGCCTAGAGGCACCTTTGGCAGTTCACTTAAATGCCGCAAATGGCGTGGCAGTCAGGTGACGTACCAGCTACGGACCAATGGGAGAGATGGGTTGTGACGCAAGGGCAGTGTCGGATGTTCTGCAACCGTTGCAGTCGAAGAGCTCTAATAAAGATGGCATGCCACATGCATCTTGGTGCAGACTCAAAATATCAACATATGCTGACGAGGACCCTGATATGAAAAGTTTCCTGTTCCAGCGCGCGTTGTGCGAGCAATGACAAATGTGCAAGGCAGTAAACGGCACAGAAATCAAAAATGGATTCACGAGGACAGACAAGCATACAGACGGACGACTATGCAAGCGACTAACTGGCCATCGGCAACTGCGCTCGTGTCAATCACGCCGTTCTGTAAAGCACCCGTTCAGGTTATGTTTCACCGGGTGAACTTGGACGCAGACATAACTATACCGAAACCAACCCTGCTTGCACTGTATACAAACACATGCTCGCGAGGACCGTTTGGTGTAACTGGTGGAGAGGGAGTAGCAGAGGCGAGGTGGGGGGACAACATGATTTCCCCTACTTCCGCCTACGGAGTGGTTTCTTGTGTTTCTTTCTCCGCATTGCAAAATAGAAATGAAACCTTGGAAAGTGACCGGAGGCGAACAGAAAAAAAAAAGCTCGGTGGACCTATGTTGACGTCATAAAAAAAAACCACACACACTCTCCACCAGTCTTGTCGGTCCTGCAGAACCTGAGCAGATTGCTTTTTTTATTTTCTGCCCGAAGAGGTCAGACCGGTGGCCCTACTCTCCTTCTACACCATTTCCGTTCTCGCCACTGCTCTCCTTTTCTTTGTTTGTCTGTGTGTGTGTCTTTCTTTGTGCTTCTGTGATTCCTAAATATTCTCCCGTGCTCGCGTGGTGCGCGGACTGCTGCTGCTGCTTATATAGCGGCCCGTAGCGGAAGGGCACCGGAGACGACCGTTACAAATCGCAGGGCCGAATCGCCCTCCGAACTAGTTCCCTCTCCGCGGGTGGAGCGGGTGGGCCTAGGGAGCCGCCGCAACAGCTTCAGCAATCTATTACTCTCCGCGCACACGCAACGGGAAGTGGCTGGTCTGTACAGGCGACCAACGAAAAATAAGAGCGAGTAACAAACCGAACTGCGTAGTTCTCTTCCTTGATGCATTGCCGAACAGTTTTCACGTCGATAGAATCACTTCGGCGTCGGTAGAAAGAGGCGGCATTTGTGTTCGATTTTCGGTTTATTTCGTAATGCCTGCTGACACGGTTGTTTGTACCGATAAATGCACCTCGCTATCAACGAAGCATTGGCTTTTGCGATGCTCCTAGTGGGGTCGCGGGAGGCGTTGACGTGCCTGTGTTGTTAGCAGGGACGATATGCGTGATAACTAACGAACGGGAATGAACTCGCCTGACGGCTACCCCTGTGTAGCCGTGCGATTCCCTGCGTAACTGTGTGAGATTCAGCGACTGCTGTTTGCGGTGGATTATAATATCGTTTATTCGTTATTATTTGTCTTCTCCTTTGGCAGAGTTGCCTTTATGTCACTACATTGTTATCCGTGACGTCATTATCTTCGGGTCACTCAGCGTGACGCGTTGTATTGACGTCATGCGGGCCGTCGCTGTGTGCTTACCAATCAGCGTCACGCGCTGTTTCGCCACTCACAACGCCGCTGAACTGGGAACAGCTGTCACTGTAAAGTTAACCGAAGAACGAATTTTATCAGCCAGTCGCGAGCTCAATTTAAAAATTCAATGACAAGTGCTGCAATTAAAAAAAATGTGTGCAAAAAAATGCAACATGTCGTGACAATGACACGCAGAAAGGCCATATTTTCCTGTATCTAGTTTTTGCGTTTACTCAGTGGGTAGAAGTTATCCAAGGAAACCTCTCTGGAGCCCTGCTAGAAGGAAATTAGGTTAAGTTGAAAATAATACCTGCGTTTTTTAAAGGAAATTTTGTCATGCTGTAGTATGCTGGATGCAAATTGTTGGCGGTCTCTAAACTTCTTTTCAGTTTCCCTGAATGCTGTCACTATTCACCACTCTCAGTTCGAGCATTGCATTCAGTGCTTGCGTTCTGATGAACGAGTTATGTGATGTTTCCTACTCTCTCGCTTTGTCGTAACTTACGGAATGTTTCAACGTTGGATGTCTCACAATCCCGCATGGCCGGTTCCCGATTAGAAAGTATCGTTAAAAGTGATCCGTTTCTGAAGCCATGGATGGACCGAGGATAGGCGTAGGGGTTACGTTGTCGACCGTCATGAATAAGCACATGCACTAGTGGTTTTATTAAACTGTCCTGGACACGGGCTTCACTAAGTTGGGAGGAACTAGCTGAGCATATGTTTATTAGTTTCAACAAATTACTCACAAAAATATATTTTAGCGGCTGTAAGGAGACGGCTCTAACGATCTTCGCAATGAACGACCAGCTTCAGGATAACATTTTATTCGTCATCACAAACCATCACAGCAGCTAGTCACCACGTGTATAGTAAAGAAAGCACTTGGTTTTCTTGATAAGCAGAAGGACACTAACTCGGTATATTTTTATTCGTTGAAACAAAGAACTAGAGGCCATTTGCCGGGCAAGAATCAACGAACTAAAAAGGTGTTTTGAGGAGCCACTTAATCCTTCCGTGGCACACACGAATTTCGTATTCATTGCTCCCCGCTCACGTAATGAATTAAAGCTACGCTGACGCCGACATCTCAGCGGCGAATCCAGGAGCGGCTCGTGCACTTTCAAGGAGCAATGCTGAGGACTTGTCTTCTGCTGCTGCTGTTCCTGTCGCTACGCCCGTCCAAATGGCGCGAACTGCTGCGGGCGCTTGTAATGGGATTTCTTTTCCTCTCGAGCTGAAAGGACTCCAGCACCGCAGCAGCAGCAGTTTCACTTCCTGGTGCCCTTCAAGCCAGCGGCAGGATTTCGCCGGATGATGTCACGTAGTACCCGTAGTGGCCAATGGGGGGCGCCATCTGGAGGAGCGGCGGACAATTACGGATTGCCGCGGAAGTGCCGGACGCCGATGCGAGAGGCTAAGATCAATTCGCGGTGCCCACCGCCGTTGCTCGCTTCATCCAAGGTCAGGCGTTTTGCGGGCTTCCTGTGCCTGCAGGAGTGGCCCTTTGCCCTAGCCACCTTTTTCGTTTTCTTTCTATTTTGTTCTTATTCAATAGCTTTTGTTCAACTGGTCGGTGCAGTTCTCGGAGGGAACACCGACTGCAAATGTCGCGTAACCCGCCGCGGTGGCTCAGTGGTTAGGGCGCTCGACTACTGATCCGGAGTTCCCGGGTTCGAACCCGACCGCGGCGGCTGCGTTTTTATGGAGGAAAAACGCTAAGGCGCCCGTGTGCTGTGCGATGTCAGTGCACGTTAAAGATCCCCAGGTGGTCGAAATTATTCCGGAGCCCTCCACTACGGACCTATTTGTTCCCCTCTTCTTTCACTCCCTCCTTTATCCCTTCCCTTACGGCGCGGTTCAGGTGTCCAACGTTATATGAGACAGATACTGCGCCATTTCCTTTCCACCAAAAACCAATTATTATTATTACCCTGCCGAAACAGATGCTACGTCAGAGCCGCGAGCAGTTTCGAGTTTGATCGAGAAGTGTTCGTTCTGTACGCCAGTTAACTGCTGAGGTGTTCGCCGCACTGAACTGCAGACGTACATATTGCAGGATCTGCACAGAATGACCTGCATGTCGCCCGTTTCAATGCCGCTGTTTAATTTTCGTCGAGTGGAATGTGCGCATGACTGGCGTCAGCATCTAGTTGTATATCAAATACAGCAAAAATTAGTATAGGAGCCTTGCCGACAAAGCCTTGAAGACTTATGTAATCTTTGATACGTAAACAAAAGCGGATATCTTGCTCTGGAGAACTTCGACTTGTTTCAAAAAGGGTTTAATCAGTTCAGATGAATCTGAGGAATGCACCTTAAATTGGACTCATTCACTTTTTCGTTGACTTTATAGCAAGTGATATTTCATAACGTCAAATACAACTCATTCCTTTCCTTGTACTATGCACCATGAGAGCTCCCTACAACCCAACCGGTCTTTCCAATATTGTTTTATTAATTCGAAGAATTTCGCCACCGTACCACAACCGCCACCGCCATTCGCATTTCTGATACGCGTTCGTACCATGGGCCGCAAAATGCACTGTCGATGACATATTGCCGGATTGAACGACACAACACTAGTTTGGTTCCAAAATGACTTCCCGACAAAGCCGCATCGACTCAGCGTCCAGTAGATGCTCTGCCGGAGAATGAGTCGAGTTGAGTTAGGCAGAAACTCTGAAACCGACTTCAGATCTGAGTGCGCGGCCAGCGTAGCGCTGACTCCGCGTCTAAAGTTTCGTGTGTCCCCAGTGCGGCACCGACTCCGTATCCAAAGATGTGTGCGCCGCCAGAGCAGTGGCGGTTTGGGACGTGAACACCTGTTTCCAGACGGACTGACGGAGCTAGCAGCACGCTAATGTCATCAAGGATATCGTGATATCTTATCACACTCATTTGACCCCACCTGATATCACTGATATACAGTCCACACCAAAAGGTTTCTTCTCAACCCACTGATACGACAGATGTCTACTATCAAACGCACACCATTTGGTACATGATTCAGAGGGAAAGGATACAGAGGTAAGCAGACGTATGTCGACTAAGGGAGGGATAAACACCGAAAAATGAAAAAAAATGAATATTGCTTTCGAGGAAAGGAAATGGCGCATTAACTGTCTGACATATCTCGGTGGACACTCGAAGTGCGCAGTAAGGGAAGGGATAAAGGAGGGAGTGAAATAAGAAAGGAAGAAGGAGGTGCCGTAGTGGAGGGCTCCGGAATAATTTCGACCACCTGGGGATATTTAACGTACACTGACATCACAAAGCACACGGGCGCCGTTTGCGTTTCGCCTCCATCGAAACGCGGTCGCAGCGGTCGGGTTCGAACCCGGGTACTCCGGCTCAGTAGTGGAGCGCCCTAACCACTGACCTACCGCGGCGGATTAACACCGTCGCTGTCCTTGAGTCAGCCTGTGTCGTGATACCACAGGCTTCCCTATGTTTAACCCACCCAACAATTTCCCCAGAAGTATGCTTGGCCCCTTTTCGCACCAATTACACGGCATAGTTTGGTCGCGTGCAGAAAAATCCCCCACATGTGGCAGCTTGACCGCATCCGTGCGAGCACGGCATTCGCAGTCAACGGCTTTCACTGCTTCACACTGGAGAGAGCCTCCTTCCTCGTCGACTCCGCACGTGTGTTGACGGAGCCACGCACTGTGGTAACAGCAACACCAGCCGTGGCAGGTCAACAACGCTCCATTTACGACCGCGCTATCCTCCACTGACGCTCGCGGTGTCATGACGTCCGCTTCCCAGCACGCGCCACCGGCGTGCAGCGCGCCGCTGCCGCTGCAGCCAGATTTGAACGGCCATCACGCGTTCCGGCCCCCGAAAAACGAACAAACTTCTTTTCCGCGTAACACCGTTTCCGACAGCTGCCTCAAGTGTGCCTTCCTACACACCGCTGCTCTCCACAGCCCGTTTCTGCTTGGCTGGTGCCCGGGTCCCTCTCTGTCCTCATTTGTGGCGCGTAAGTAGAGCAGGTGGTAGGCAAATCGTATTTCCTCCAAGCCACCCGGGGGACAAGTTTGTGACCGGTGCGCTGCTGAGCTGGGAAGTTCAAGCCGGACGGGGATTTTCGGCTAATGTCTCGTTCCTGCATGCCCATGGCCGCGTGCAGAATATTGCATTTTTGCAGAACCATTTCCGTACAGAGCTGTCCGCATAGGCCTTCGCGGAGAAAGCTCTCGAAAGGCACGCGCCTTGAAGTCACGCCGAGGACGACGGATGTAATTACGGGATAGATGCGATCATTTCCTTTTGAGCAACACTCTAACTGACAGCAAAACATCGTTAGGAGGTGAAACACTTATTCTTTATTTTGTCCTAGATGAAATTGCTCAAGTAAGCAGCCTTCTGTGCGGCACTGGGGTGGCAAAGCCATTGCTGAAAGCACGTTTCAAACGGAGCTGCAGCACCTGAGAAATTTGCGAGTACTTTGCGTTCCCATAACTGTCGCGGTAGCTGCGATTTTCGGTTTAGCACAAGGCTGGAACGAAATGCTTTTTTTCAAAACAAGCTGTGTAGAGGGAAATGGAGAATAAAAACAGGATAAATATAGAGGCTTTCTACCCATGTCCTAAACTTCTTAATGGTTTCATTATAAGGAGCGAAGAAAGGAAAAGAGAGTAAACAAAGAAAGAGAGAGAAAGAAAGAAAGAAAGAAAGAAAGGAAGAAAGAAAGAAAGAAAGAAGGAAAGAGAAAGAGAGAAACAAGGAAAGAAAGAAAGAGCCCATCGCAACACTAAAGATGCTCGCCAAATATAATAATAATTGGCTTTTTGGGAAAAGGAAATGGCGCAGTATCTGTCTCATATATCGTTGGACACCTGAACCGCGCCGTAAGGGAAGGGATAAGGGAGGGAGTGAAAGAAGAAAGGAAGAGAGGTGCCATAGTGGAGGGCTCCGGAATAATTTCGACCACCTGGGGATCTTTAACGTGCGCTGACATCGCACAGCACACGGGTGCCTTAGCGTTTTTCCTCCATAAAAACGCAGCCGCCGAGGTCGGGTTCGAACTCGGGAACTCCGGATCATTAGCCGAGCGCCCTAACCACTGAGCCACCGCGGCGGGGATGCTCGCCAACTCCGAACAGAAAAGCAAAGTGTACTGACAGGTGCCGACGGTCGTTCGGCCTCAAATGCGGCATCACATAGGCGATATACTGCAAGCAAGTTCGCGTTATGTGCAACGGAAATGTTTGTGGTAAGCGGCAGCTGGAGAAAAGCAGTTAAGAAACTTCAAGGCATTCCAATTTTGAACGACCGTGGTTGTACACGCTTCCCGCGCAATAATGTAGCACGTGATTAAACTACGTGTTTGAAAGTACCAAAACGGAGGGAATTTAATTGTTTAAACGCCCTCAGAAATCATTTTATCAGTGTTCGCAAGCCCTTTATGGCGCCATTTGTGACACCGCGGGACTCATTTGATTACAGTGCATTCATACTTATTATGTAGAAGAGTGGTATGCAGGGCTGATGGGCACGGATTTGCAACTGAAGAAACTACAGCGTACAGGACAGGATCAACAAGGAAGAGGCGACACACGCAGCGCTGTATGTAGCTTGTTCCTTGTTCATTGCGACTTTTGCGCTGGAGTTTCTGCAACCATGCCAACTTCTTGTGAATGTCCACAAAACGACTGAAACAAACATACCAGTGCAACACAAAAGAAATATAACTGCAGAAAAGGCAAACAGAACGAACACAGGAACTAATGAAGCATATAACAATCAGTGTTTGATAACAAACGAACACGCTAGACTACGCTACGAGCGAAGCAATGAACTAACGGGATGGCTCAAGATAGTACGCTTTCTATATTGAAGGAGAGATATATTCACAATCGAGTGCGCTTTCTCAAGAGATAGGCGCTGCCGCAGCGCCGGTGCAAGCCGGCTGTGGACAAAGAGAACCGAGTACGAACGCTGTTGGACAACAACAAGCACATGTTAACTGGCGCGCACGGTCAAACAAAGCGAACCTTGGTTGGGGGGCGTTCCTCCGCGAAGGGGCGGACGGCCGTGTTCGCCCACACCCGGGGAAAGAAAGCGTGCCGAAAACAATGGCTGTGCCGTCGACACTTCCTCCATTTTAAACCTTACGCCCCTCTTTTTCCTCTGATACGCCACCGGTCCAGCTGGTGTGCTTGGAGGTTCGCCTCCCGCTAAAACCGTGCAACTGTGTGGAAGCTGCAGACCTGTAGCCTGCGTGCAAGCTTTTAGGTGGCGACATCCACAGAGATTTGGGCGGTTGCAGATTGTTCCAACGTCCTCTGGTCTGTCACGTTATCGTTACGATTGATAATAACTGAAAAGCTGTAATAGATATTTGAGGAGAGAATAGGTTTGCGCATTTTGGTGATTCATTCTTAAGCGGGAAGTAATAGCGCACAAAGGAAGACGGGACGAGCGAGTGGACATGGACATTCCTTTGTGCGCTATTACTTCCCGCTTAAGATAGTTGACGAGTCAGAAGAAACCTTAGGTCAAGAGCTCCAGGGATTTTGGCCTGTACTTAAGCTCCGCCTTAACGGTATAGGACTCAATAGCGGTAACGGGCGAATTCCTATATATGCATAAGGTCATTCTCTACTTTACATTAATAGATCCCTGGAGTCCTCATACCCCTCCTGGCGCAGTGGCGCAGCGGTTAAGCGATGTGTCACAGCCCTGCGATGGCAGGTGCTGCCACTGGTGGGTATTGTGCGGCCCAGGTTGCTATTCCCGAGTGACCAATCGTTAATTTAACTGCCACCGGCCACATGGGGCGTTTTCTCACTATCCGGTGAGGAGGTTGTGATGACTTCGCAATGTCACGCGACCTAGGTGGCCCGCCTGCCTCCTAGGTTGCTCTCTCGGCACAACCTGCAAGAGTCATGCTCATGATTTTTCGGTCACAACGCGCGCCGCCGCCGCTGACAACGTCGACGCCACAACCGGATTTTCTGGAGAATGGGGCCTTTAACGCTGTAGCATTAAAACAAAAGAAAAGAAAACTACCGCATGCCGTATTACTACTCATGAAACAACACGAAACGAAGACAACCGCGAACAGCAGAATGATGGGACAGTGCCCCATAAAGCGCAGTCAACTTTTGCGCCATTTTACGAGCCCAAAGCGTGTTTGTACAGCGTAGTAAATTTCAGCTTAGCAGTTGCATAGTCTACCCCTGTTTACACCGAAAGCGCGTACATCTGCACACCAACCGGACCTATAGAAAGCGCTACAACACAGCGGCACCCCACCGCGCCCTACAGACGTCGGAGCTGAGGGCGATGGCCCCCGCCAGCGGTTTCAGTTCCGGAAAAGACCAGTGCAGGAAACACACCGCCGCCGCCGGCTCTTTCGGGCCACGCGGCTAGCCTCGCATGCCGGGCATACACGACCGGAAAGAATCGGCGCCAGGTCCACGTGCTGATTCCGGCTGCACAGCACGCACCAGCTGCACGGCGGCTGTTTTCTCATCCTCTCTGTAAGTCTCAAGCAGGACTTGATGCGGCCAGTGGTGGGGTGGACCGCTGTAGTGTCTGCCTAGTATCCATGCTTCTCTCACATTCTGAGTCTGGTTAGACGGCGGGGGAAGAGGGAAGGACAAAGAGTTGAATGGTAACTGCAGAAGTCAGCGTGGCCATATGCGTAGAATGCTGCGCCATTCAGAGATGAGGTAAGGTAGACGCATAGACAATATGGTCTATCGGAAAGACAGAGAGACACTCGAAACGGCGGACGGGCAGACAGACCGACGGCAGTAGAGATGTCCAGTTAAGGATATGTTTACGAATACATCTGGTAACGCTAAGATATTGTAGTCAAAGAAAGAGAAAGAAAAGAAAAGTTGGGAGATTAACCAGGAGAGTGTTCGCTTGGCTGTCGTACACCGAGGGAAAGGGAATACCTTTGCCTTGTATGATGAAAGAGTTGTATGATGCAGTAACCTCACACAGGCTTCGTCATACAAACACCGTTCAATTTGTATAATATTGTATGATATTTGCAACGGTATTGACCACCAGGTGGCGTTAGACACCACGCATACCATGCTGAGGCAAAATTTAAGCGTCCTGAGATTGTTAGCGGGCGTCTCGGCTAGTGGCCACCTAGGTCAAGTGACTTTGTGACGTCATGGCAACCTGGCCACCGGATTGGGATCAAGCTGCCGACCTTGTCAGGTGGCAATGCGTATCTTAAAGGTTTCCTCAAGTTTTCGCCAAGGGGCACTGGTACTGCTATCCCATGCAGTGAAGCATGTATAGCCATGATCGTTAATCGATCTGCCCTTGCGCCATTAATATCAAAGCCGTCACCGTGACTACCGAGATGAATTTGGCCGCTAGTGCGAGAATGCGAGAACTCTTCGGTGTTCCGAACCCCAGGCCACCTATTTCCCTTCGCACCCCGCCCCGTCTCCCGGTGGCTCAAATGTCCGCAACATATCTGCTCAAATGGGGGCTGTGGCTTAAATTCGCGCTGATGCGGTGTCTCTTCCATCCGGTGATCGGTGCGTTGCGGCGTAGAGCACGACGTTACATGCAACGGTACCCGCCGTCCTGTTCTCTCCCTACCTGAGTACGAGCGCGGTCGTGTCTTCTTCAATAGAAAAGTAGACGAGGAGGAAGAAGTGCAGCGCCTCAGGGGCGGAGACGAGGTATCCGGCATGCAGCGAACCTTTTCTGTTGGGGATGAAGCCCGGTCGTGATCCGGCGTTGGCGTCGCCGCAGCACTGCCGTTATCTGGTCTCGCTTTCTCTTCTTCTTTTCACTTCCGAGGAGCGGACGCGCTCGGCGAGCACCCTTGAGTCGTTGGCCGAACGCACCCCCTCCCCCCCCCCCCCCTCCCTCGGAGCGGACATCGCATGGTGTGGTCTCTTGCTTCTCGACGGTGAGCTCGCCCTGCAAGGTGCCATCGGAGGGTTCTTTACCCCAGGGGAGTCGACAATTTTCCTGGAGTCCGAAAGTGCATGCGAACGCATAAATCTCGCGCCTCTGTCTCTGCTGCCCCTCTAAAGAAAGTGCTGGGGCTAATTATTTTTAATTAGGTAATTTTGGCCTTTAAAAGAGCTCCGGCCCTTCCGCATTCCGTAAATCAAGCAGCAGGAGAAAGAGAAGAAAGCAAAGGAATTGATTTCAAACAAACGTAATGTATAGGCATCTCCTCTATACAATCGGGGAGGATATAAGAGGAGTGTGAGATGAAAGAGATAGATGGAACGTTTAGGCTGCGGTGTGCTTTGGACAGTCGTAAGTTCTTTGTGGGCAAGGAAAACAAGTGGATCACTGGCTATCTGTGAATGGACAAATGCAGTGTAGGTATGCATTACGGATATGTAGTTTATTCATTTATTTATTTGCAAATACCGTTGCCTCTCGTAAGAGACATTGCAGAAGTGGGTACATTACACAGGAGAACAATGTATTAGCAAGCAACATGAAAAAGCAGTGCGCTGGCAAGTTCTTCAAGGGGCAAACTACGTCAAGAACCGACAAGGGCATTCCGTATTTCCGTGGCCATGGAAAAAAAAATTAAAGTTGAGACAGTCTAAAAAATGACTAAAAAGTCAAAATATTGTGTGGGCCAGTGGGTTGGTCTATGGGCTATGAATGATCAGTTAATATAATAGGAATTGCAATGAATGTTGACACATAACATCATTTCAACAGAACTGCATCGAAAGTTACTGATCTGAAAGGTCTCGTGGCCAATGCTTCTTTTTTTTTTACTCATGACCTCGTTTTTAAAGCGAACGTTGACCATTTAATCTCCATCCAACTGGGTTGACATGGCGCGCAGCATCCTGTCCACTTCCCCAGCATGTCCATAATCTGCTCTTTAACGCCCCTTTACACTGCGGCAGTGACAACCAAAATTCCTTCGTATTTGTCCTGGCTAGCTGCCACATTGCTGGATAACCACGAGCTGTTTGTGGATGAGTTTGCGCCATTTCAACATGTGTGTCGCGTGCGGTCATTCGCGATCCTACCTAAATCACATTCCAAGACATACAGAAAGCTCTTGAAAGGCTGGAACTTAGGCCTCGCTATAGGCGCATTCCATTTTCCTTGAATTCAGCAGGTATTTCGGCATCGATCGAAGCTTATTGCGCTCCTATTTCTTTTGCGAAGGTTCTCTCTTTTCTTTCTCTCTCCACCGGAAAGATCTAGTGAAGAGACCGGTCGACGTTATTCCTTAAGCGTACAGCACTTGTTCCTCTTTAGGCTAGCTGCGGTGGCTCTATGTGGTGGAAAGTACCGAACCAGTGCGAGCTAGGCTCAGCAGGACATTAATGATCAGACAGGAGTGCGTCCTGCTACGAGCATGGACATAGCTGCCTCCACGAGTGTGATTGTTTTCTCTTTCCGGGCGGTGTATAAATGCTTGTGACCGTTAATTCCACATGGCCTGAGATAGAGTACAACGTGAACACGACACAAAGAAGATAGTCAAGCAGAGATGCGCGTCTGAACCCCATAGAGACAGGCCACTATAGTCGGGTACAACTCAAGAACGCAGCGGCTTTTCCCCGTCAGAGGACCCGTTCCAGGACAGTGACGTCGGCTGATGCTTATGACCCTGCCAGTGTGTCAAAGCAGGGAGCGATAGATGAAAGAGGCTAATCCCTTTCCTCTATGGTCGGGGATAGATCGCTTTCTCCGTTGTGGCGACGCTCCCTGCATTGTCCCGCTAGTAGCGTCATGAGAATCGGCCGACGCCATTGCTCTGGAAAGAGACCCTTTGACGAGAAAAAGCTGCTGCGTTTTTTAGTTGTATCCGACATATAGCAGCAGAGGTGTTTGTCCACGAAAGCTCGTGCTTAGTATGATGTCGCCAGCGGCTGTCTTAAGAATTTGATCATGGCTGGCTGTCGGATCGGTTTAATGGATTGCTTCTTTTTTACAGTGTAATCGCTGATGTTTGCTTCTACAAATGACTTCTTGATTTCGCCCTAGACCAAAAAAAAAAGCGGCATGTCGGATGTGTCTGCTTTCTTTCTTTTTCAAAAATAACAGTGCGAAAAACGGGGACAAAGGCTAGAAAAACACAGGACAAGCGCTGACTCTCAACTAAAGTATAATCACAGAAAACAGGCAAATATGAGGGAACAGGCAACAACCGAACAACAAAGCCATAAGGCACGTGCTACTATGTTGGGACAAGATAGGCAACCTCACTGTCACGCAGGAGCAGGGATGGTTTGCTGACGCACAATCTTTTTTTCCCCTGCCCAAATAGTTTCGTCATTTAAGCGCAGTATTGGGAAGACAGCGGGAGGCATCAGCTAATCACACCCAGAGTTGACTTCAAAGTGGGGGCCGTTGGTTGACGCCAACCAATGACGAACGTTTCTTTTGTTCAATCAACTTGGTAAAATCAACCTCTTGACTCGCTCATATCAGTGTACTTTGCACAGCGCCACGCTCTTCTGTGAAGACGGAGTGTAGATGCCAACCTCTGAGTCTTGTTAGTTAACCCTGCGTTTAACGTTTGGACATAAATGGTCTGGGCTCATTGCGGGCCAATGCGACGGGCTGAGATAACGGCTTCAACTGTTTCCCGCTAACCGCTGCAGGCTCGCGCGTCTTTTCAAGCGTTAAGAGCGTAGAGATAAGGACTGAGTGCGGTCCTTAGTTGTAAATGAGAACACAGAAAGAAGGCCGGAGAAAGTCGTTTCACTTTCACCCCATGCAGATAAGAGGCAGAGTAAGACTTCCAGCTCAACGATAACCGAAGCGGCGGCGTTCTAGTGGCTATTAAACCGTCCACATGACGTCTTTGTTTAATTTACGGTACTGGTTTCTCCTGCCTCGGAGCGGCCTTGCATCAGACCAGCGATACGAAGCGTGTTTAGCTACTGAATTCCTGCTGCTGGATTAGCGGCTCGTTCCGGATTTTTATCGTGCTTGCAACGTGTGTGGAATCGCATTATACAAGAAGGACACGTTTATTGCTTTTTTTGTTTGTACCTGCTGGGTTCAGCTGGGTTCATTATTTGAGCACTTTGAATCAAACTCAGTCGAAGTTCTGTCTGTCCTTCTTTTGTGCAGTTTTCCTATTTTATTTAAAGCTGGAGCACTCATTTCTCAATTTTGAATTGATTTGCAGAGTACCCCCAAAGGCTATCCAATGCAAGGGCATTGCATAGATGGGCCGGGAACACAAGGTAGTAATAGGTCTAATAAATATATACAGGCACGCAAGTGAAGCAATAGAAATGAAATTGTGAAGTAGAAAGGAAAGTGGAAGTCAGCAGGAACACCACGATTAAACAAAATGAGTAGGGCACAAACAAAATACAAAGCAGCAAAAGAAAGTTTTAGGGCACAAAAAATGCAGTAAGGTCGAAAAGGAATGTGAGCCGGAAAGTAACATGACAGGGTGCAAATAAGAATGGCAGGATGGAGTGTTTATTTCTTGAACTTTCTCCATCGGAAAAAATTGAGGCCGATTTAGTTTTCGCAAATTAGACATGTCGCTTAATTGTGGCGGGACTTTAACCCCTCTCCTTAAATTTGCGCGTGCCCCGTTTTGTGCACGCCCAGTTTTGTGCAGAGCTGCACGTCACGCAACAGCGAACGCAGCAGAACCGTTCCAACTTCACGACGAAGTCACGTGGATGTGATAGTGTGGGGCTATAAAGAAAGGGTGCTTATAACGAAGGTCCCCGTCAAAAGTATACAGCCCAAGGGGTTTGCTTTTAAGGTGTTTAGCGGGGCTCTTTAGCATATCTAGCTGTCTAAAGCTTGAGAGGATTAAGGATGCGATGTCATTCCTCTTTCCAGAGGTTACTCTCGCTGAGGATGCATAATCAGGCATCCAGTATGGCTCTCAAGCAAACCCCTTGGGCCGTACACTTTTGACGGGGGGATGTATACCACTAGAGGCGGCAGACTGCATATGTACCACAAGAAAAAAAAAACTGGAGTGTATCACGGAACTGAGCACGACGCTGCTGCTCCTGTTATGGCATCCGCCCGCTCCGCGCACGTGGAAAGAAGAATCTCGGGCGCAGCTAAGTCAACGCACGCAGAGACGGCGGCGAGGCGGAAGGGGGCCCCCTGCTTCCTTTTGGGCAGCGTCACGCGAAGACACCGGCCGGGAAAATCGCCAGAAAGGAAAACACGAATCTAGCGCTCGGAAGCTGCTGCCTTGCACGTCTGCCCTCTTCGGGTGGTCCTCGAACTGAGCGCCGCACGAAACCGGCCCGTTTGTACTTGGCTGAAAGAGCACGGTGCGTCGACAGAAGCGTGTGTTTGGGGTGCGACGACGTCGTCTGCGGGGGTAATCGTAGTGAGCACGTGTGTACGTCGGACTCGTTGTGCGCGAGGGTAATTAGTCTCGTTTCGCTCAGCACGGATGAGCGCATAAGTATGAGAGCTACGGGAGACGGCTTTGCGCTCTGCAGTGACGATTAGCGTGGAATAAAAAATAAGGGTTGCGCAAACAATTGCCGGGACGGAATTCGCGGACATTCATTTTCATTTGCGCCTTTGCTTTTGTTTCACACGGCATGTATTTCCTGCGACCTTGAAGTTCTGTCAAAGACGCGCTAGGTCGCGGGTTTGATATCTTGCCAGCAATAACCCTATTTCGACCGAGAAAAATTAAGAAACAAAACGCTCTCGTATATTAATTTTACAACCTGATAAAACGCAATGCCGAGCGGATAACAAATCGGAGCGCTTGAAATCCGGCGCGTAAAAGCGGCTTTTATCCTTTTTGATATTCCAAAGCCGTAGGTGTTCAACCGCGGCCGTGGCGGTTATATTTCGATGGGGGCGAAACACAAAAACGCCATTGTGCTGTGCTATATTAGAACACGTTAAACAATCTTAGGTCGTCGAAATTGATTCGAAGTCCTCCACTACGGCGTCCCTCATATCTAAACCCTGTTTCACATGCAAGAGAAAATGCTAGCGAATCCTGCCGCCGTGGCGGAAAAACCTGTTTTGAGTCGTCGCGGCACCCGCCGCGGTGGCTCAGTGGTTAGGGCGCTCGGCTACTGATCCGGAGTTCCCGGGTTCGAACCCGACCGCGGCGGCTGCGTTTTTATGGAGGCAAAACGCTAAGGCGCCCGTGTGCTGTGCGATGTCAGTGCACGTTAAAGATCCCCAGGTGGTCGAAATTATTCCGGAGCCCTCCACTACGGCACCTCTTTCTTCCTTTCTTCTTTCACTCCCTCCTTTGTATACCTTTCCTTACGACGCGGTTCAGGTGTCCAACGATATATGAGACAGATACTGCACCATTTCCTTTCCCCACAAAACAAATTATTATTATTATTATTATTATTATTATTATTATTATTATTATTATTATTATTATTATTATTATTATTATTATTATTATTATTATTATTATTATTATTATTTTCGCTGCGTCGCACCGCTCACTTGCTTGCATGTGAACCAGCCTTAATGTGTCCGTTCGGAGCGTCAAATCCCACAATTTACTTTTTTATATTTCTTCTGTTTTCACTAAACGGCTTTGGACAATTATAGGAGCGGATTACAGTACTCATGTGACAATAACTGCCCTGAACTGCCGCTTCATTTGAAGTCCCAGTACAGCACATACGGTACACAGTTTATGAGAGCTGCGTAGATGCGTTAGACTTCAGTAGGTAAAAGCTTAAGTCTCGTCCGACAAGTCGGACCAGGCGGCAGAGGTAACCACATCAGTATGGTCTTGCTTACCAATCTGCTGCAGAACAGCAATATTAGGCTATAAAGTCGGCGAAAACTAAGAAAGCAAAAACTGTTCGCTGGTTAAGTTTCGTACATAGCAATACCAGGGGTTACAAGGAGGCCCGCCACAAATGATTAAAAGTAGCTTTTTTTGGCTTAAAGTGACGCCTTTTGCGACCACAGTAATACCAAGGTTGGCGGACACCACAAAAGGAGCGAATCATGTTTACTAGTAAAGTGTTAAACTAAATTGTATTCGTCAACATTGTAACTTTCCCAGATAGGCGCCTGGTTGCAGTTGGAGATTGTAGCTGCCTATTAGTAGTAGCCATATTTGTTTTTATAATTTCGGAAACGCGATTACCTCCGTCGCTGTGGCTCAGCAAATTCTGGCCCTTTCTCGCGCAATTCGAAAATGGCGCGCCTACGGTGTGCGTGCCGCGGCGTCCATAAAATCTCGTCACTCCGTGGCTCACATGCCACGTGAACTGCGCTGCTTCACTTTGCTTAACGAGCTCTAGAAATTTCGCGGGTAGGACGTCGTAACTACTGGACAAAGGAGGGAACATCAGTCGACTTGCTGCGAAAACTATTTATGCGATGAACACGGCGGCTGATTGTGGATCGTCTTTGTGGGCATAGGGCAAATATTTGTTTAATTGTTTATATTTACGCTCTAATATATGCACAGATGAAATAAAAGAAATGAAAAGGAAAATAATCAACAGTCGCTAGCCTAGGATTTGAAAATGAGTTTTCTTCGTTATCAAAATTTCGTTGGCGCTCTTTCGTGACGTGAAGAACGACTCTGCATACGTTTCCAGCGAAAAGCCCAACTCAATGTTGCGTCCGTCTTGTGTGCTGAACGACTAGAAATAATTCAGATAACGAGGACAAAAAATGTAACGTCGGAGGAACGAAGTGGAAAGAAAGAAGACACGAGTAAACAACGAAGGCTTCGAGACACTCGCTTGCTAAGAAGAACGAGCAACTAACTTCCACGGGTCCTTACGGCCAAGGACTTCTCCGTAAGAACGTTTCGAACAACAGGAAGTCAGCGCAAAATAGAGAAAGGCCGGGTTAACTGCCATGTGTCATGGCTGCCACTTTTGTTGTCCCAGAAGAAATGGACGCTGGGAAAACGTTCTGCTTCCTACGTCGTTATTTTCAGTATTTTTTTTTTACCCTCACTTCTTTCCGGGCGCTTGCAACACCGGCTTCCGGTGTACGGTGTTTTCCTCGAGGACAATTCCGGGAGCTGCGACTAAGGTGTCTGAGCGCGCAAGAACGTGTCGACGTGACCGTTATTTTTTCTTTTAATCTTTATTTTTACTCGGCTCAGCACAGTGTGTGGAAGGAAGGCGCGAAGCTGTAGAGGCGTCGTATTAGAGGAGGAAGTGGCCATCCGAGACAGCAGTGTATGCTGGGTCGTATAAGCACAAACCATTAAGGGCTCTCTGGTTCGACCATTGACCAACATGAACATTAAATAAGCAATTAAATCTCCGTTGATGTCAGTAATAATCGTCAGGCGAATCGTTAAAATGATAAGCAACCGGGTGGTGCTGCATTCTCTGGATTTATCGAAAGCAGTTAAATGCCTCTGAGTGGAAGCAATTGGCTTGGTGCCAGTTCACAGAACAATAAAAAAAAGAATTATCGGCGCTTGACTTTACTAGAAATTAATTTTCCTCATTAAGAAAATGATCTTCTGTTGGCTGCATATGGCCTAATTGCTGAAAGTCCGATAAATAAAAAGAAAAGTACGCATTCGACGAGGATTCACAGGCCTGAGATTCCCGCAACACCACCCTTAGTACCAGGTCACACATGCCGCGCGGAACGTGGTAATTTCAGTGCGTGAGAAGCAGCTAGCCTTTCTTTTCACTGTTTATGGCACCAAAAATGCAATATTAGAACCCTGTCCGCGTGATACATTCTCAAAACAATAAAATGAAAGCGAAAAAGCCAAGGCGCTAAGATCACGGAATACACGAAATCGTACGCTGAGGTCGTTGAACGGCTCTAAGTACTTGCACATGCGTAGACTATGTGTTTATGCACCCAGATATTGACAAAAGCTGGAAAGAGACAAGCCCAGTTAGACGTAATTTACCAGCGTGCCAGTGAATAACTAGCCATACTTAAATTTGATATTATGATCCCAGCCGAATCCTGTTTCCTTCGCACGCAGTCATTGGCTGACGGAAAGCAACGCCTCCGCTGTAGCAGGGATCAGCCAGTCCTGAGTCCGGTGATGCGCGTGGAACAGAATCGAAAGAATCGTTTAATTGTGGCCCAGATGTCGAAAATACCGTAGAAGCTGCAGTGCGCGTAGTATGAGCGGTAGTCGTAGTCCTTGCGTAGCTACATCGCGACTATGCCTATAGAAGTAGTTTCTAAAGACACAGATATGTAGTAGCGGCCACAGCTATGTACCTTTAGAAGTTGCACGGTGGGACCTGCTTACGGACCAATTCAGTTTATTTGGAAGTGCGCGCGCATTTGTAATGAAACCCAAAATTTCAAGTGGAGGATTTCATTGCCGTAAAGAACTATATTTAAGAGCTGAACTTTACTTTTTACTCGCCGTCATGAAAAAATGCAAATAACTGAGCTTGGCAGGAAGAGCAACAAAGGGAGGAAGCCTTGCTTCTATGTTTTTACGTCTGAATGTGTGTAGATAAGATACCTGCTGCAAGGTTGCCTCAAGGTTCTGAACAGCGTTAAACCGATGACAACTGCAGGCATCATCGCCGCTCCACAAGTTGTACACGGGCACATTTGAGCGCAGTGAAATCGTCCAGCTAGTAACATTTCAGCTGTGTCCAATAATTCTGTCCCGCGACCCTGCCACCTTGTAGTCTTGTAATCTCGTTCAGTTGCGCAGACGAAACTCCGTCTACGGACCCCTCGGAGTGACGAGGGCAGTCCGACTGCCAGCACCATTCTGCAATTGCGCGGTGAGGGTAATTCCGTGCCGGTAGCAGCAACAGCAGGGGCAGCGGGAGAGCAGGCCGGACGCTGGCGGACATTGAGTCCGAGGACGCCGCGTCGCCAGCGGGTAAAGCGCGAAAGCGGCAAAGGACGGCCATTGTTTTTCGTGGCCGGCAAATGGCGTAATTCGGGACGAGGAGGGGCCTTCCTGTGCGCAGCCAGCGGCTGGGCTGCCGAGGACGTGGGCAGCGAACGTATATTACAACGAGGAAATAACACGCGAAGGGACCGGACACTAGACAGGGAGTGCACTTGACGCGCTGTGGAGGCCGGCACGCAGCCGTATGGGAGGCGAAAATGAAACCTCCATTACATACAGAAAGGTGGAAAGAATCTTTATGAAAAGATGACGAATATGCTCGTAAGAGCGTGTTGGAAAAGGTGCTCGAAGGAACGAGGACAAGGGGATCCATAGATGAGGAGGAGAGAGTTGTTTGAGATTGATCTTCGGCAGAGGATGCCACTGAAGACAGCTCAAGACAAGGAGAAATAGACAAGACGGGTCTTAAAACAGGGCCCGTTGTTCAGCAGCCTGGCAAGGGAACGACCGTTTACGAAAGATAGTCAGGTGCTTGAGGAACTACGTCTATCTAAGCGAACTAACGACCGTGGATTCTAGTTGTGAAACAAACATCCCTGAAAACAACAAAGATTTGCCGTGCACTTGGCGGGCACTCTCGACACTGTCAACGGCAACTTACCTTTGGGACTTGAAAGTGCTGCACATAAAAATTGGATCCTGACAGTACTCACCTGTATCAACGCCAAACTACACGCAGACGCTGTACAATATGATGCATGGATGGAAGTAGGAAGTCAAATATAAATGCATTGAGAAGATCATATTACGTGCCATGATCATTAACGACGGCCATTTTGTTTAAAAAGAAACGAAATTCGAAAAGTTGATGTGTTTAGTCCTTAACACCCTTCACCCTCCACGTGAAAACGCTGTTCCACCGCAACAGGCACATATAACTTAAAAGTAGAAAGCTAAGGCTTCCGTTGTCTGTAAAAGTTGTTCGCATCTCTTTGCTATTCACGTAATACGGGTGGCACAAATAAGAATGCTTTGAGGGGACAATGGGGACCTTCCAGAGAAGCCATCTGGGTAACTGACGCTGTCGTATGCTGGTGGTCGAACAGTTCACTGCAGCCGGGACGCATTCGATGAGTCATCTGTCTCCATGATCAAGATGCCTGCGCCTTCCTGAGTAAGCGTTTGGCCTCACATGTGTCGGCCATCAGAAAAGACAACGAACAGAAAAAAGAAGGAGCTTTCGAAGTGTTGTAGGTGTTCTTTGTCGTAGGCATTGTTTCTTGCAGGTCCATAACTTTCAAATTAAGGCCATACCGTTCCAAGAAAAAAAACCTTCAGTTCAAAAGTATTGACGGCCGTTGCTATTTTCTATGGGCCGTTGGCAGTGTCAGAGGACAGCCGTTAGCTTCTAGCAAAACGGACAGCAAAGCGAGAAACGAAGATATTTCTGTCAGAGAGAATGCGCAGCATACATTACGCTTCAAGGACGTTCGGTAAGAGGCGTGCAGCTGAGGAGCGTGGGATTAATCATTCTTGAATTCCATCGGGTACGAGTCAGTGACGACAGAGAAGCGATTATTTATCGCGGCGTCTTCGGAGGAAAAATAAGGTTTTGTATTGTTGTACTCGTTTTTTTTTTGTTTCTCTTGTGGTGCCAGTACGTGGATTTTTATCACCGAACATGAGGGGCCTTACATCTGGAATATAAATTCTGAAAAAAAAACTGAGGAAGCCGTTTGAGTTTCGGTATCTTGTATGCCCCTAATATTTCTACCAAATAATGGATTCTGAGTTGTGAAGTGAAATAAACTTTTTCTAGAAAAATATTTCATTTTTTAAATTTCCGAAGTTTCGTCATGTATGGGTTAAGTTCTTTGTAGTTCGATGCAAACGCGGACATCTTAGCGCAAATTATTATCAGGTCTACTTTTTCGAGTTTTTGGAGGAAATTAGCAGCCAATCGTGGGCGAAAGTTTGCAAGAATTTTTGCCATGTTTTCAAATAAGTTCTTTTTTTCCACATTTCTACTGGGACGTCCGTCGTTTAAAGGAATACTTAGCGTCTTCTATCCGGCCGTGGTGGCCCAGTGGTTGTGGCGTTCTGCTAGTGAACACGACGTCTTGAGTTCGTATCCCGGCTCGGCCAATCGGTGGAGCAGCCATGCAAAGAGATTCGCATACAGTTATTTCGGCCAAGGAACGGCATCAGTTGTCGGAATCAATCCGGAGCCCTCCACCAGCGCTTGCATCAGAACCGAAAATGTTATCTTTCAGATGAAAAATCAAGTAACCAATTACTGATATGCTGGGCGCATTCACACCTTGCGTAGTACTCACTTAGCTCAACTTACCATTTCTTTCTGTGAGCCGCGGCATCTGATTAACAGCCGTGTTTTTTTTTTGTTGAGAAGCTCATTTGATGCCTTAGGCACGCCAACTATAGAGGACAGATCCTTCGTATTCACGCGGTACATTAGTTTAGCTGTGAAGTTTCAGTGAACCACGGGGTGCTTTTGGTTTCCCTTTTGTTATTCATGCTTCAATGGCGTTTCTAAGTTGTCTCTCAACATCTTCACTCAACAGACAACCACGGCATTATGAACCGGCGCGCCAGTGCAGTTAGATACGCAGGGCGAATTGCTTATACTTTTGCTTACGTGTCTCCACACCGAAAAGAGCTATAGCAAAATAAAAACAAAAGTAGGCGAAAGGTAGACATCTTCATCACACAAAAAACGATGCCCCTCGCGCAACCACGTCCGAAATAGAGAAACTGAAACGGGAAAACGTCCTTATCAAAAGGAACAGGAAAAAAAAAACCACCTGAGGAGAAGCCGGAAGCTCTCTCCGTTACTATCTCGCACGGCCGGAATGGCAGGCACACCGCGCGGTCAGAGAGCAAGCAAGCAAGATTTCTCCCGGGCCAAATACGCAAATAGCCCCCCCCCCCCCCCCCTCTCTCTCTCTCTCCGACTCGCGGAGCAACCTTGAACTTCATTTCGACGGTGAGCGTGCGGCGCATTGCGTCCCTTCGCTCTTCCCCCTTGCCAACAAGCACCTCGACCGGCGAGCACAACCGGGCATCTTGTCTCGCGCTTTTCGCGTGCGGCGCTCTTTTATTTGTCCAGTTTCTTGCACGCACGAACATCCTTTCACCTCCCCCCTACCTCTACCTCCCCCCCCCCCTTCCCCACCTCCAGCACCCCCGAGAGCCCCCTACTAATGTAAGTGCCTCGCAGTTCCGCTGCCGACTGAGTACAGCAAGGGTTAGCAGACTCTCCGCAAGCGCGCACCGCCGACAAGCGAGATAGATCACTCCACGCCCGTTCGTCCACTTCTTGCTTTTGTCTGCGCGTGTGTTTGTGTATACACCGTGGTCTCTCTCGTTCCCTATATGAGGTCCTGCCGAGAGCGGGAGACCGAGTGTAGAAAACTTCCGGGGTAAGCTTTGTGCTCTGAGTAGCGCGAAGCGAAATACTTCCTGCTGCAGTTGTCGTTGTCTGCTTCTGCTGCTTCCCCCGCGTCGTCTGCTGTTGCGGCGCCATCTGCCATAAAGGCTTCGTCTGCTCTGCTATACTGGCTTCGTCTGCTGTGCTGGCTCCGTCTATTAGGGGGCTCGTTTAAATGCACCACCAATCGTCGTAGTCTGCTTCCTCATTAGCCCGTGGTACGTGCCGAAGTCTCTGCGTTTGACCGAGCCGTTTGTCAAGCCGAATGCCCGTAGACAAAAGCAGACTTGCTCTAAAGAAAAAGGAGTTGTGCTTTCTAGGCTCCTGTTAGAGTGCTGAGTGGAAAAGTGGTCAATGATCATCTGCATATATGAGAATCTTATTACGTATTGTCTGATTTCCTCCTCAATTTTTTCTCCGGAAACTTTCTAAACATAGGGAAGATACGAAAGACAAGAATATGAACAAAATTTATGTCCGTGTACCCGGCACGTAGCAAGAAATTTTTTTCGGGAAGGACCCGAGGCGGTTGTATAAGGCGAAGCCCGGAGGGGGGGGGGGGGGAGGTGGGCCCCGCCCTCTTTGATACGTGCCTGCCAAGACACCCACATTCTGACACACACAAAAAAACTTTTCATGAATTTTTGTCCGCACATATGGATCATTTCATGGTGGTTTGGTTTCCAAGGACTGCCACTTGCTGGCGTGTGGTATCGCTGGTCCATCCTTTTGTCTGCACTCTCAGCCTAGTAACAGGTAACAAAGTGGAAGACCCAACGGCCAATTATTGTGGAACTGAAACTTAATTTACTCTGCGAAGCGCACTCTTCCGCGTTTATTCGTTTTTTTTTCACATGATCTGTGGTATGGCTTAGAACAGGTGCCACGCGGATTTTTCCAGCAAAGCGGGCACCAGGAGAGGGCTACGAGGTTGTGTCGTACACGGAGTCACCGTCCATGTGCGATGTGCCGTAGCCGTCGTCTCCCGCTGGCTCGAAGTCCCCGGCCTTGATGGGATTAAGCACATCCCTGGACAGCAGATAGCGGAACGTCCGCGTGGGGCGGGGCCTGGGTATCGACTCGTAGATGTGGTCCGTCGTTGACGCGAACAGCCTCGTAGAGGCATTCGGTCCAACAGTCCGGAATACGCCGAGCTTCTCGAACTCGTCGGCCGTCTCGGACCCGTCTCCTCTGGAGCCCAGCTTTGCCGCCGCCTTCTTCGAGGATGACCTGTGGAGGGACCATAGCCTCTTGAAAGGGTTGCTGGAGGTCGAGGACGTGGAGGACTTTTTGGACAGCGTGGACATCTGGGACTTGAGCGTGGGCACCCCGGAGGAAGGCAGGTCGACGAAGGAGCAGGCCGACTTCTTGCTGGCCGAGGACAGGGACTTCTTGAGGCCGACGCCGTTGAGCTGCACCTGGTGCTTGGGCACCACGTGGTGCGCCACCTTGATCTCGCTGCGCCACCGGTCCGCTTCCTCGAGGCAGTGTCTGAGCATGCGGTTGTACAGCTGGCTCGACTTGCCCATCTTGCGCGAGTCGCGCTCCGGCACGAAGGAGAAGGTGGAGCCCATGTCGATCTCCAGCAGCGTGGGCCGGCCGTCCTGTAGGCTGCAGGCCAGCACCACTTCTTGCTCCTGTGCGAATGACGTCGACAGACCACAATAAATAAGTTTAAGCCTGACTACTGAGCACTTGAAGGTGGGCCAGCGTTTTGTCATCGCAACCGCTGTTCTTACAACCAGTGAACAATATGTCACATGCTAGGGTATCTGTACTGGTTATTTGTAAATTGCAGCAGCATTGCGACGGCACTACTCTCTCTTAACTTAAACTCTGCAGCTTGATAAACACTTTGTCCGTCCGAACAGAAGCGAAATAATCTCTTCTGGGGTGATGGACAAAGGCGCGAAATACAGACGTTTTCTCTACATCCCCCTCTCACTCAGTTGCAGTTGCCTTGCCGAGACGTAATCAGCACCTCTCCTGTTATTCTTGTCTCTACCGGAGTTAGCACAATGCGCTCGTGCTGAATGCTTATTACTTCTGTTGGTAAAGGTAATTTGGTGCGTTAAGTGCAAGTACTGAATACGCGAGTTTCAATAACACGCGAAAGGGAGCGAAGCAAGACGCAGATGCTAATTTTCATCGCTTTTGTTCTTTTCGTTTTGTTTCTTCGTCCTGTTCAGTGGGCCGTTCATTTTTCAGAAATACGACGCACCAATTTGCCTGAGTATTTACGCTATATTTCAAAGCAAGCTGCCTGAAAAGAAGTGGCGTTCATTTACCTACAGCCATGATTTCGTTGTAAAAATGGCTGTACGAGTGGTGCTGAATTGTACATCTTTAATTCTGCGGCGTCAACCTTTAGTTCACGGATGAATGAATACCTTCTTATATAATTGACTTCCGCGAGTAAGCATGTACATTGCCTACAGCGACCGACAGAGTGTGGCTTTCACTGCATACATTTTAAACTGCAGGCGAAGCCTGCTTTCAAGGAGGTCTTGAACAGCTAGCGTCGTCAGGTGTTGTTCTAGGAGTCTAAAAGTCAGCGACTTTTAAAATATGCAAGCAAGGATAGCATAAGGCGCATGCGAAAAAGTTAAATGGTTTAGTACTTACACAAAGGCGTTGGATCAGTAACTTATCAGAATTTGTAGCGGTATCCGCTATGCGAGGAAACGGCATACACCATCTGAACGTTGCTCACGTGCAGTATTCAATCAATAGGCGCCACCTCCTTGAACAGACACAGCTACTAAAAAAAGTGAAAACAAGAGAAGAAAAGATTAAAACAGAGAAGAAGCAACCGTCGTTATCTCTGAAGCGAAAACGACTACTCCGTGCCAAACATGGTTCCCCATCTCCCGACGTCGTGGCCATAAGGAAAACGCGTGTTCCATAACACGCTCAGGCTGATCGCATTTGAAGTGAACGAATTAGAAAGTGCGTATTTAATTAGGGTACCTGAAAGCTTTGTAAAGTTCTGTGCTCTATATTAAGTTCGACCAGGTGGGGTTCTTTATGACGCATGCCGACAACGTACAACAAAAGGGTGCCTCCGCATTTCTGCCCCGTCGGTTCGTCAGCAAGAAAAGTTGGCGCAAGTGACGTCACTGGAGCGGCAGAATCGTACCGCGCGGCTGGCGAATCGTTGTGCTTTGCGAACACGCCTGGCACACTTTGCTATTGGCGTGTTCATAACCGCAGCGCCGAGCGCTGTCATCCGCCGCTCCGGGAGCACGTGACTTATGCTAATATTTTTTTCTCACTCCTGTACTACTTTAGAGGACACTTTACGTCGATACATGGATCACTGCGGCAAAGCAGTCCTCACACATTACGTTATCATTATCATAATCATAATATTCGTACGCTATTGTACACGTGCATTGATACTCGGTGGTGGGGTTGTTGGCGCGTTGTTTAAACAACACCTCCTAGAGACTGTTCTTGGATGGGTCCCGCTGTTGTCATATTCATCCTTTACTTTTTCTGCCTCCTTTTTAACTCTTTTGATGGTGTGGCTGAAGTGTCCACTTTGTGTCAGAGACTTGGTGCTGTCCTCTGACGAACTCTGTAGTACCGACACTTGCCCACGATGAGGAGAAATTGGCCAGAGTATGAGACCAGTCTCGAAGAGTGACAAAATTGTTAGTGTCAGATTAGTGTAAAAATCACGGAGAGGCAGCAGTGAAGGTTTATATATATGAAAACAGGGTGGACAAGATCATCATTTAGTTTTGAAAGAAATCAGGAAATTTGAAGTTAGCAGACGGTAATCTTGGTTGCAGTGGTATGTGTGTAGACACCCGCATACTGGTCTCAGGGCATACCGTCTGATGAAAACTGGTTGGTTTTCAGGAAAGGAAATGGCGTAGAAACTATCTCACTCACGGTGTACAGCCGAGCCTCGCCTTGTGAAAAGAAGGTAGGGGCGTCTTTAAGGGGGAGGGGGGGAGAATAGGGCGGTCGCCCTTACCAAACTTGAAGTTTTAAATGGTAAAACCATGATGAATGCCATTTCTTTCAACGAAAACACTCACGAATTACATGGTTTAAATCTGGCGAGGCGACCCCCCCCCCCCCCCCCCCGAGAGCCCCCTTCAAGAATTACCCATAAACTCAGCCCTGGAAGGAGGGTGTGAAGAACGAGAGAAAGAGGCGCCGCATAGGACTGCGCAATAAATTAGACCACGTGGGGATCTATGACGTACTACTGGGGACAAAAGTTTCCAGGACGCGAGTTCTAGGAAAAACGTTTATCACTGCTCCACCTCTCTATCCAGTCGCCTGATATTGATTGATTGATTGATTGATTGATTGATTCAATTTTATTTCTCAACATTCATACAAGGCATGCTTGTGAAAACATCTGGATCCCTAGCTAAAAGCTAGTTGGGATCCATGCAATTCAGTTTCAAAGAAAATTGCAGGCATAACTAAAATTAATTACATACATATAAAAGCTCATGAAATTAGAAATACATAAATGGGTACATAGAGCAACAATATTCAGAACACCAAGCTCCTTTTACAAACGGATATAAACACACAAAAATACATGAAAAGAAAAAACGCTGGCTTCACTCATTGTTTATAATATTTCTTCAATGACTCAGGAAGAGTTTTACTATGAGTTCACTTGGAAGCTTGTTCCACAGCTTAATACCAACATGGGCATGAAATTCCTAAGTTCCTGTTCCTCTCTTCACAATATCAGGCGACTGGGTATACCGGAGTGGAGCTGCAATAAACGTTTTTCCTAGAACTCGCGTCCCAGAAACTTTTGTCCCCAGTTGTACACTGACATCGCACAGCCCAAGGCCGCCTTTGCGTTTCGCCTCCATTGAAACGCGCACCAACTAAGACGAAGACTGCGGTAGCCAGAGCGAGCCCTAATATAGCGACGCGTATATCAATACCTTTCCTGTCTTCACACATCTTCCTTCTCCCCCTGCTCTGCGTGAAGGGTAGATGCGTTACGTTATCTCTCTTCAAAGGCGCGAGCCAAGCCAGTCGACAAAGCCTGGGCAATATCGAGTTACGTATCTCTCCGCGCCATCTCCGCCGTCGAGCGTCGTGACGGGTGTTTCCCAGACCTTGTGCTCCAGGACCCGAACTGCGTCTTCCGCCCTTGATGGGAGAACATCATCGCACCGTCTCGAATAAGCAGGCGCCGCGGAGACTCGGGCACGCGCTTTTCTTCGCGGTCGGGTCAGACGGGTCCGTCCGAAAGCGAACATGAAGGCTCGCGCCGCGCTTGAAAGAAGAAATAGCGGGAATGAGAGAGCAACGACGGTGTGAGCTCGGAGAAGGACCGTGGACTACCGTGTTTTATCTCCTCATAAGCCGCAGTGCTCTTCTAGATTTCGTCAGCAAGATGAAATTATTATTGGTTATCAGAAAATGAAAGTCGCAGTAACTGTCTCACTTCTCGGTGGTCACGTCAACCTGAACCGCGTGCGGAAATGGGCCTTTGACCCAACCGTGAGTGGAAGAAACAACCTTGGGTCATGGCGCTCTGTGGACACAGATGCCCTTGCGCAATAAAAATTCATCATCATCATCAACCGCGTCATGCGGGAAGGGATAAAGGAGGGAGTGAAAGAAGAAAGGAAGAAAGAGGCGGTTTAGTGGAGGGCTCCGGAATAATTTCGACCACCTGGGGATCATTAACGTGCACTGACATCGCACAGCACACGGGCTCCTTTTGCGTTTCGCCTCCATTGAAACGTGGCCGGGATGGTAGTGAGGGGGGTCAATTGACAGAGAGTGGAGATGGTGCTGTAGTGGATGAACTGATTCTGGAAATTTGAGAGTTCTTCGACGTACACTGATATTACGCAGTACACGGGCGCATCTTTTTAATTCCGCTGCTATCGGGACGAGGCTGCCGTGGCCGGGATTCGTTCCCGCGTCCTCGGGCTCAACAGCCGGATGCCTAACCAAAAATCTCAACAGCTTGTACGTTACGGGTGGTGGCGACTACTCCTAGCCGTATGGAGCTGTTGACACTGTTCCATTCTCACGTCATGGTTCATGGTATCAACCCCTTCTGCTCGTGCCTCCCGTAATTTAAGCATGGCATGGTTATGTTCGCCATTCGACAGGTTTTGAGCCCGAAATGTTTCAAAGTGTAACTATGTATTATTCCAAGGCTGACAATGGCGCGATAACAACATGTAAAAAACGATAACATGAAAAAAAAAAACAGCTCACCCAGGTTTGAAAGCCAAACTGCCAGGCAATGAAGGTGCTTCATAACTTGGTCGAGCTTCGAGTGCTCGACTGCGATTTTAGCGGCCCGTGCGTGTTACGTAACGAAAGATACGATAGCTGCCTGCCGCGATATGCGGAAGTCGATCCGAAGGCGATGCTCCGAGCGCGCGCGCGCGTATTACGTCAAGGCGCCGACGGCTCGCCCACCGCTATTCATCGCACATGGCCCTTCCCGCCGGCGGCCGAGAATAAGCGGCGGGCAGAGGAGGAGGAGAAGGGAGAGGGAAAAGAAGAGGTCCCTACCTCGCCCTTCCCGACCTTCCAACGCAACAACAGAAACCGGTGTGTGCGTCGTACATACCGCACAAGAACAGTTTCCACCCCTCCACCCCCTAACACCCCCAAGAGCCTTTCTTGGTGAAGCGGCCCGTATGAAGATTCAAATAACGCCTTATGTTCCTCTGAATGGGTTCAGTGTGTTTTCTCTATGAGTCATACGGAAAACAGAATCTAGGGACTATGCGGGCAAAACAAAAAGAAAGAGAGCCATATCTACGGACGGCGTGTGACGTCATGCACGTCATTCGCACGCTACATAGAAGGCAGATGGAAAAACAGAGAAAAAAATACTACGCACAGCACAAGAAGTTTTTTGTATAATTTTCATCTCGTACATACTTCGTATTCCAATCTTCTGAACGTGTGGCTCGTAGAAAAACTTTTCAGTTATGCTGTCCATCTGAATCACGGTACAACACAGCACCGGACTAGAGGCACTGGCAGTTAAATTTTTTCACCACCACCACTGCAGTCTAACGAGATTTAAATGAAAATATTACGTCTTCAATCTGCCAAATCGAAGCCGGTGGGGAATGCAACACTGTTCGCAATCGCGAGAATTTCGCTTTTGCGAAAATTGGAAAACAGATTATGTCTGATAGGCCGCCGCGGTGGCTCAGTTATTTTAGCGCTCTATTACTGGCTCGAAAGACGGGGTTCGATCCCGGCCGCGGCGGTCGAATTTCGATGGAGGCGAAATTATAGAGGCCCGTGTACTGTGCGATGTCAGTACACGTTAAAGAAAACTAGGTGGTCGCAATTTCCGGAGCCCTTCACTACGGCGTCCCTCCTAGCCTGAGTCGCTTTGGGGCGTTAAACCCCCATAAACCAAATCATAAACCAGATTTTGTCTGCAAAAGCAGCTAGAAAGACATGATGCGAGGCAAAGTGCACCTGATATGGAGCAAAAAGATGGTACAAAGCCAGAAAGACCAAAATTGCACAGCAAATAGAAGTTCGCGTCTTAATGGACTTCTATGTCTTGCATCGAATACTTTTAGCTGGTTTTGTCTGTTCCAATCTGTTTTACATCAGCTGAGGCGGCTACAATTTAGAATTGGTTAGTTCAAAGAGATATTGTTGGACTGCAGTGAATTTAGCACGGAAGATGATGGTGGCGATGACGCTCAAAACAGCTACAGAGTCGGGCCTACAGAATTCCGCCACGACTTCCATGAACATTCCGTATCCAGTTACAACTTAAATACAGCACGAAGTTTATCGCTACGCACATCATTGCTGTACGCTTTTCTGTTTTCGGGGCTCCCCATCAGCCGAGGCGACGATGGATGCAGCGCAGTGCGTAGTGTATGACGTTATATCCGGAATGAAGAGGAGGCTGGAGCTGTGCAAAGTGTAATACATGTACAACCACCGTCCCAGCCTCGTCGGCCACGATACTGGTGCAAGTGCAGAGCGGCCCGTCTTCGAAGAGATGGCTGCCTGTACAGAGGGGATGATGATCGCGCAACAAAGTAACGCGAACAAAATCTGGGAGGCCCGCATACGCACCGATGATGGAGCTTGAGCGAACAAGAAAGGAGCAAGGCAGAAGACGAATGCGCAAGCACTTCTCTTATCACGACAGTAGATCACGGAAACGGGCGCGTCTAGAAACTCTCTAATATGAGGGGATTCGCTGACTGATAGGCGGGCTCAGACAAGACGGCCAGAGGTGCTTCCCGTTTCTCGGCCTTCCGCTTCTGTATGTGTTTCTTATATGCTGAAAGCCCATATATGGGCAGGATAAAAATAGAGGATTTTCACCCAACTTCTCGCACAGAGTCCACCGCCCGTCATCGCCACCTGCCACCTCATGCCTTCACCTGTCGCCGCCTGCCACCGCCTCTCACCGCATTTCGTTGCTTACTACCACCTGTCAACGATAATGTGAGGACAAAGAAAGGAAAACGAGCAGGCGCAGGCCGAACTAGGGGACCAACCGCGGATTTCGTGACGCTGCACTTTAGCAGAAGGGAGTAAAAAGAGAGTAAGCTGCTCTTTAGCGCACACCTTCTTATAAAAAAAGATTGCGGCTAGAGGACAGCTTACACTCTTTTTACTCCCATATAGGTGAGTTAATGTTCAGAGTGTGAGAGCAAGACATGCTTTACTGGAGGATCCATAAACCCACCAACGAGAGCTTTTTGGTCGCGTTAGCTGCCATGTATCAAAATCCGGCGCTGCGATAAATCAGCTCAGGCCATTCGCGGAAGCCAAATACACGACCGAAAACATTCGAAGTGAGCGCGGATATGGTTGGATTTTGTTGTGAAATTTCGAAATTTCTTTGGTTGAGGAACTCTGCTCATTTTCGCCACTTTGCAGCCTGAGCGAGTCGGAGCGTTTCTGGAAAATTCGGTGTGCAGTGAAGGAAGGCAACTAGCGTACTTCGGGCTGATGCTGAAACTGAGGGCCATAGGGTGAATTGCTGGCACGGAAGCAATGAAGAATACAGAACAAGAACTTTTCGTAAGCGAGAAGACATTTGTAGCGCAAATTGGAACACGACAAATGTGTTCCCATTCATGTGTAGACGAAGCTACATGTGCGAGATTAGCGACTGAGTGTGGGCAAACTAAACTGTCCACCATCGAAACAGTTCCATGAGTGGAGGTTCGTGCCAAAGAACCATTTCCCTGAGTGGTCAGGTTGATGATGATGAGATGATGATGTTTATCTAGTGGAGAGGAGTACGCCTTGGGTCTTTTCTCTCCACGATTCTGAGTGATATGCTGCTCGACTATTTGATAAACATCTCATGAATGCACTGCATGTCACCAACACTGGGAGCTTTTTGAACGATTACTTGCTACTGTACAAACTTGGTGAAAGGAAAGGACAGAACCATTCGTTGGCCACATATTCGACAAGCCTTCACCTGTTTAGCGGGCACTAGGGACTGACTCCATGACCACTTGCGCCAGTATGAGGGCTAGTCAAAGCCTAAGCAGGGGTACACGCTCCTAAACACGAACACGGAGCGCAGAGGGAGTTCTCACAGTCGCTTAACTCTGCTATGCGCCGCTTAGCCAACGTTACCGCGTTGGCGAGCGCAATGGGTGCGTTTACCGCAGCGTTAAGCACGGAAAAAAGTCTTTGCTGGAGTGCGATGACGTCATCACGCACGCAGTCGGGCATCATCGAGCAAAGAAAGAAGCGGCGTTCTCCTAACAAGAAAACAGGAAAGCGTGGCTGAAAGCGGAAACAGAAGATGGAGGGAACGTGCGCGTGTACGCGAGGTGAACGTTTGCCACAACGGCGGAGAAGACCGTGACACGCATATCTCTCCGCTTTCCCTCACGTCGACTCTTTTTCTCTCCACCTCTCGCTTCTTCTTTCTATTCTCGTCTCTCCTATACCACAGAGCGCGCCATCACCGAGGGTCAAGGGGTCCACTGGACACGAGCGAAGCGTCGTACGTAGCTGATGAGTCTGGCTGAACAAAAATCAGTCTCCAACATCTCCTTTCATGTCCATATCATTAATAAAAAAAAGTCACGAAGCGCGAAAGAAGGCAGCATTCTATTTCCAGGCCTTATTTATTTTTTTCGCTCAAGGTGAAACTGAAAGCTGAAGAAAAAAAAAACAAAGTTGCCGATAAACGGCTCGTGCGCTGTAGCAATGACTTTCTCCTTCAGAGACGAAAACAAAAAGAGAAGTGTAATGCCTGTACGACGAAGACGCGAGAGATGAAGTCCTTGGCATAGATCAGCGGTCGCACTGCGAGGTGTTGTATATTTGGGGCTACGCGTATAGGCTCGTGGGCGCTACATCGAAAAATGTGCAGAGGCTGCGCTTAGCTCGACACCGGCGATAGTATGCGTGGTTGTTGCATGCGCCAGCAGTGGTGAGAATTGACGTCGTGAGGTGAAATCGGTGTCGAGAAAGGTGCGGCGATTAAGCTGCAATGATCAGGCAACGCTAATCGGTAGTTTATTTTAAGCAGCCGTATTTGTGTCACGCATTGATGCGTTGAGAAAATCAGCTGCTGAGGCGATGTAAGCGATGGCGTTCAATGAACATCGCAAATTGGTCTTACCGTGTTATGCCTCTGATACGCTCACTTTCATGAAGTGGACGTAGCAGAACTGAGGCCGATACTTTAATGTGAGGAAAGCTGGGGAGGTGACTGTACCCTGTGGGGAAGATTACACATTATTTTATTTCCAGCTGACGATATGAAGAATCAACCTGGGCTTATGATTGGCTACTTACCATGCCACTTGCATCTGAGACCCTGATCTGCCCATTCCCTGAATGCGGCTGCGTCTTTTGGAATCTCCATTAGCTTGAGGATGAAAAGAAATTGTAATCGGTAAAAAAAGATAGGGCTGTACATTCTATATTTAACCGATATTACAAAGATTTTCACTTTCTTTTCTGTCTGATCTAATGCTCACTCAAATTTTCTCACGTGGTCGTATTGAATGTTTAAATTCCTTGCACGCGTTAATAAACTCTCCACGATTTCAGCCACTTTCATCATTGAAAACCTATTGCTTAATTGTCGGGTTTAACGACCCTAAGATACATATGGGCTATGAAGGATGTCGCAGTAAAGGGCTGCGGACTAATTAAGACCACCTGGGGCCATATTCTAATAGCTGTCCAATTTCCTTTGACCATTTCGTGTCCATTCGCTCCTCAGGTAGTGGTAACTCAGACTTACCCGCGTCTTTCAAAGTGTCTGGGGCAAGCGACTCGGACATGGGGTGGTTGGTGACTGGTCCTTACCATTGGTTGAAATAAGATGCAATATGCAGCCAACGGTGAGGTGTGTCGCAGCGCTGTGTCAACAGCAGGCGACGGGAAATGACCACTGGCTCCCATTGGCTGCGATATGCAGCCAATGGTAAGGTCCGGTCGTCAACCACCCAATGAACGGGTAGCTTCCCACAGATGCTTGGAAGCCGCTGGTATACCTGAGTGACCACTAGCAGCGGATGGAGTGGATGCGAAATGGACAACGGAAAATGGACAACTTGTAGAATACGGCTTTGGGGTATAAGGCTATGAGGTATGGTTCTTATTGTGCAAGGATTACGTTCTCGATTCATTCTTCTGTCTCTGTGCTAACAAGTCAGCACCCTCTTCGACGTCAGAGCCAGAGATGCATCAACGGTGAAGTTACATGCGATGGGCGTTGATTGCAAAGGCGCGACAGAATAAACTGAAAAAAAGAAAAACAGGTTGTCGCAAAATGCGATCGGTGCAATCAGCTCATTAGAAACCTAGTTTGCAAGTCTTATTACACGTGAAAAAACAGTTGGTGATTGGGTGGTCCCTTCGATTATTGGGTCTGAGTTGCGGTTCGCCAACGCATCAGTTGCTACCCAGTCACTGCCCTCGCATGAACAGGCTTCTCACGTCCAGACAGCATTGTGGGTAAGGTCATGAATTATTTAGGTGCCTTTAGTTCTTTAAGTTACTCAGCATTGCTACAGGTTTTTCGAAGACACTATGCAGCTTGTTTGTTCACCAAGTGAAACCGACTGAGGGCCGCAAGAAATAGGTAAGAGAACAGTTATCCTTTCAACTCGATATTATTATTGAGTTTCAATATTATGGTTTAACATCCCTAAGGAACTCAACCTATGAAGGACGGCGTAGTGGAAGGCTCCAGATAATTTCGATCATCCAGGGCTCTTTAGCATGCACTGACATCGCGCAGTACACGGGCCTCTAGCATTTCGTCTCCATCAAAATGCAATCACCGCTGCCGGGATTGAACCCGCGTCTTTCAGGTTAGCAGCCGAGCACCATAAGCACTGAGCCACCGCGGCAGCCTTCCAATTAGAAGAATTAGCTCATTTCGCAATTTAAAAAATTTGAGAGAGTAATTATGAGAAGTGATTGGAGTAAAGAATCAGTGAGGAGTTGCACGTAACGACAGTTCCAGAAAGAATTCTCCAAGAACGAGTACTCATTACAAAGTGACCATTTTGGTTGGCCAGATACTCCTTGGATTTGACGCATAATGAGGGGGCAAAACCGATCCCGAAGATATCGGTGGGGTAGGCAGTTATCATAAAAGAATCTTCTTCGATTCTATTCTTGCAATAATCCAATGCTTTGATGGGCAGGTGCCGTCGTTAGCGGAGCTGTGGCTTCGCTTAATCCCATACCAACGGGCTAGCATAATGAGAATGGAATAGATAGAACTAGTTACGCTATCCCGGCCCCAATGAAGACGACCGGCTCGGGCTGACACACTTGCTTGACAGGAAAGTGCGTGAGCGCAGCGCGGCGAAACCACGGCCACAACAGACACGCAAACCAGGAATCGAAGTTTGATCACATATTGCGGAGCCAGAGGAAGTCGCTCAGCCGTTCGCGTGAGCCGCGGGTAGCGCGCACCGCGACCAATGCATCACGCGAAGCACGGCGCGCGCCGGGCGACGTGTGTTTCCATGCATTCGAAAACAAACGCACTGCACCACAACGCCCGAAGAGCAAACACACGCTGGCGCAATCCAGTCAGGAACAAACTAGATGGCGGCGAGAACACAGATACACGCGGGATTGCGAGACCAAGCGAGAATGGAGCGTAAATAGAAAAACGAAAGCCGGAAGCGAGAAAGGAAAAAGTCCTCGGGATACAACTGAGACCACTCGAGTGTAGAATACAATTACGCTGGCAGAAACATTTATCAAACCTTTGTATGCGGCGCCGTCGCTGACGTCACTGTGATGTCCTGTACAAAAGCAAAAAAGAGAGAAGAAATGGCTGCCGTCACTGATGTTAGAATCCTTTCTTGGCAATGCTCAGCTGCGCATTGCTTATTATTTGCGTCACGGTATGTATTGTGTGCGTAAGTAAAACCAGGTCGGGGACGATATTAAGAAGTTTGCGGGGATGAGGTGACCTCATCCGACGCAAGACAGCGTTTATTGGAGGAATCTGTGAGAGGCTTCCGAACCTCAGTGAACTCAGTAAGACAGATGATGATGATGATGATGTATTCATGTATGTATATATTTCAACCAGTCACGTCTGTTATCTTTTAGGTGATTCCTCCGGAGGGTGCTGCCTGGAGGGTGCGGCCTTCACACACATACATACACTCGCACACAGACTATGGATTGGGGTGAGGGGGTGGGGGGGGGGACGTACTGCTCGCGCAGTACAAGACCATAGTGCGCCCATGCACGCCTTTGATGATGTTTGACCTCTGACCCACGACAGCAGAGAGCGCGCGGTCTGCGATGGCGAGCTGTTAACCCGCAATCGTTCTGCCGCGATCCAGGCACGCGCCTCTGATCGCCGCCCTCGCGTGCCAGCGAGGTTGCGCATCGCCTATTCTTTCACTTGATGATAGCGGCCCGAATAGAGCGACTGGGCGGCCGTTCGGAGTGTATGAGAGCGTAGCTCTGCTAACGTGCTGAGTATTATGTGCGTGAAGCACTCGCTGACGCCATTGTTCATTAATGTTCAGGAGTGCATGTTGTTGGGCGAGTCGGTCGTACATCGTTGAGTAAAGGTACTGCGCAAAATAATACAAACATGGACGAGAAGGGCACAAGGACGGGCGCATTTTCATTAGGAACAAAAGAGATGATTGCGTGAGTGATACCTCGATAAGACTTTATCAGACAGAATGCAGATTTCTGGCTTGCGCTTAGTGACTGACACGGTGGTGTGGAAGTTATAAGTATGCGTTGTTGTTCTGAATAAACCCAGTCGCGAGTCTGCGCCCGTCCTTGTGCCCTTCTCGTCAGTGTTTGTATTAATTTGAGCAGTACCTTTACTCAACGATGTTCATTAATGTTGCATAGAAGTTGAGGCAAGTCGTCATTCTCTCCTTCCTCACAATTTGATGTGAAGAATTATCCAGCAAATAAAACGAGAGAAACAAGTAAAAGAAAAGACAAGAAAGGATAGAAAGTTCGTCTCGCCCACAAGAAGACGACGGCTATTATGTGACTTTAAAGAAGCTGAGACCAGACGATGAAGATTGCAGATGACGATGTTCGTTAAGGTATAGGGAAATTATGGAATGCAACCGACGCCCCGAAACTTATTTGGAGAGGGCAGAAGTAATTCGTTCCGTTATGCATACGTCCGCGTTTCAACATAACGTCGAAGGAAGGAATTTTTTTAATGCAAATGCAGTTTGAAGTTTGCGTGGCAGTGCTTAGTTTAGCTTTTCGCTTCAGAAGGATAAATGGCCGATTGCGCCTCCCTCGCCGAAAAAGACGCGAAAAACAAGGCTACCTTCTATGCAGGCAGACCGCAGAAAGTTATCGGCTTCAATATGACGCGCTTGTTCGTCTCGATCTTCTTTGAACGCATTTTTTTATCTCTCTAAAAAACACTTCACGCTTCAAAATGGGAGTAGCTTCGCCAGTGACTCATTGGTACCCTCGCCTATATGCCGCCTTTTCAAAATTGTGGAGCCCGGGGCAGTTTGCTTTTATCTAGAGGGCCTCTTATAGCATCCAATGAAGTTCCGACTTTAGAAGTAGGAAAGACCAGAGTTGTTCTTAACTTCAGCAGATTTAGAATCCTGGGGATGCATGAAGAGCCACACGGTGGGGACCAGAACCATGCCCCGCTGCGCTCTAAATTCTAGCGCCCAAAGGCTTATCGAGATGTCCGTGGTCCATGTGTTGCTGTCGGGAACCTGGCAAGTTAAAACTGGACTAGGCAGACCAACTTCTCCCGTGTGCCTACACTACTGACGCTCAAACCAGACCGAGTAAACGAAAACAAATGGGTTCAGAACGTGGCGTGCGACGGCTCGCTCGACTCGAGAATTGCTTCCCATGGTCTACGTGGTCGCGATTTCGAGTGCCCGAGTCCGGGTCGACGTAGACGAACGCCACCTACTGACCGACCCAACAAAAGCGTAAGCCGACTTTCTGCAGAAACGACGCGGTCCCATTGCTCACACGCTGTTACGAGGAGTGGCAGTGCGCGCACAGCTGGATGCGTGGACCCTTCTTGCTGCACGTTCTGATTGACTGCCTGTGCGGCGCCTTGCAGCGCGCGCTTAAGCCGAACGAGTGGCGGAATTGCTATCTTATTGTGTATGCTTTTTTTTTGGACGGGAACAAGGGGGAGGGGGGAGAGGGGTTCTCGGTTTGCCGCCTACTCTCCCTGTGTGCCTAACCATGCGGACGCACGGGATGTCCATTTCTCACCATGGTGGCGCCGCGGCCAAACACTTCGGAAGCGTCGCGACCTCGGTCGTATATAAAAGCTGTCGCCATACGTCAGGGCGGAGTCGAAGTTGCGCGCAGATCCGACTGGCCCGGACATGCTGAGACACACATTGGAAAAACCCGCGCCTTCTCTGGAACGTTCGCATTTGATTTATTCATGAGTGCGAGACTGCGAGAGACATTTAAAGGGTAAAAAGTTCCTTCGCCGAAGAACTTCGAAGAACTTCGCCGCGCTGAGCCTTACTTCTACAGGTTTCGGTATGCTCAACTTAGTTTTTTTTACTCGTCCTCCGGCCACAGTGAATGATAGATGAAGCTCTTTTTTTTCAGTAAGAAGGGGGAGGTGGTCCTGGAACGTAGAGAATTAAGTTCAATGCATTGATATACGTCATGACGGTTTTACTGAAGTCAATGAAACTTCTTTCATTTTTGATACCTAAGCACTTTCACGCTGGTGTATTGCATGAGGAGTAGTTCGTCACAGTGCATGGCTGATTTCTTAAATGTGAAGTGTTTTTCTTGTAATCTAATTGAAGGACTACTACGCTGGCTTCTCGTGCGGAGGGCCTCGATCTTTTATAGACCATCAAACCAACGTGCTTGCAGATGGTACAAGTCAGCAACATCGGACACCATGCATGCTGGCGCCGCGATTCTGGACGTGCTGGAGAGACAGCAGCGTGAAATTTTGTAAACGTATATATACACAAACAAAGCAGGAGAGCGTCAAGCCTTTTTTGTCTTGCTCTCTCTTTAGCTGCGCGTGTCTGTCTCAAGAGAACTTCGTTTCTGCTTCTCTGTCTGATTGAAGCCAACTGGATAAACAACAAGTCTTTTTAATATAGAGCCCATAACTGCAGGCTCATCTTTCCTCATTTGGCTTCAAAAGATAAAGAAAGCCAAGTGAGCAAAAATTCTCTCTTCCTTAGGCCAACGGCATGGGGTCAATCGAAGATCGCCATACGTGTTCACTGCAAGTGCAATAAGTACCGTGACAAAATCTGCTGTCCTTATAACACTGTAACCTTTAGAACCCAAGGCGAAACCTTGCCTACGATCTATGATAGGACACCATCGCCTCTGCCTTTTTATATTTTTTAATTTCACTTTTACTTTCGGTCTATCTCATCCACCATGTTTTGCGTTTTGCTGCGTGTCGATCCAGGTTTTGAGGGAAGACAAGGCGCAGTAACTGTCTCACTAGAGTCGGTGAACATCTCAATACCACGCGGTCGAAATTATTCTGGTGGTGGTGGTGGTGAAAACATTTATCAATCTTAGATAGAGGTGTTGGGGGTCGTGACCTGCAGGGTCTGAAACCCTACTGTGCGGCTCCTGTTATATGCTCCTTCTTTGATTCCGTCCTTCATTCCTTCTCTCAAGGTGCGGTTAAAGTGGCGTCCACCGATCACTTACCGCGCCTTTCCTTTCCTCAAAACCAATTCCATAAGGCGCCCGTGTGCTGTGTGGTGTCAGTGCACGTTCAAGAGCCCCAGGTGGCCGAAATTTTTCCGGAGCCCCCAAATACGTCATCACTTTCTCCCTTTCTTCCTTTACTGCCTCCTTTACCCCTTCCCTTACGGCGCTGCTGAGGTGCCCAACGAGATGTGAAACAGTTATTGTGCCATTTCTTTTTCTAAAATAACCACTAAAATATATGCCGCTCCCAAGCTTAAGCAGGATTTTGCGGTATGTGCTCAGTCATTTTTGACCTACTGTAACATAGACAAACGAATGTGATATAAGTATTTAAAATTTTCGCTATTATTCGTGTAGTCCTGGAGCCAACAAGCGGCAGAAATATCGATAGCTGCACGGATAATGAAATATATTGACGGAAAAATAAAGTATAATTACTAGTTGACACACTACAATGCCGATGCCTAGTCAGCCCAGAGAAAGTCTTATCTACAGCTGTCACTATAAGAAAACACAGCGTATTCTTGAAGGCTCAAGACCAGCAAAACAAACCCAAGGGCAGAAGCCAAGGACTTCGAACAAATGTCAGCCGCAGCGCCTTCTAGTGGCTGGCGCGCCCGTATTTGCTTCGACAAAACGCTCGGTCGACACATACTTGTCTCTCGAGTGTTTGCCGCGGCTGAACCAACGAGTGGTCTTTTACAACTCAGCAAAGGACCTTGGCTAAAGTGTTCCTTTCCAAGAGGCCCTCTTCGAAGCGTCCCTCATAAGCGAAGGTGAAGATTGCTCTTTTGGGTGCGTGCTGGGCGAAGGAACTGGAGAACTCGGCGCAGACTTTGTCCCTGGGCTAGCCGGCAGACATGGGTGCTGTGGGCTGCTGCTGTGAGATCAGGATGGCGCATAGCGTTCGTTCATCCTGCGGAAAGCGAATCCATCGAGAGAGAGATGAGGCGTGCCTGGCTTAGGTTACGGGTACTCGAACGGGCCAAGACACGCGCTCTGTTGCGTCCATCCCCCCCCCCCCCTCCCCTTGCTCGCCGCCGTGACGCCACCGCCGTGACGTCTGTTCCTACACTGTTGCTGTTATGACCCCATTAGGCATGAAATAGGAAGCGTTAGAAGAGCGTAGGGTTATCGCATCGAGAGAATGAGTACAACTGACATCCGACCAGAATGCAGCTAAGCGTGCTGACTCAAAGCAAAACTGGAAGTTACACCGTTCTTGTTTTACATAATTGTAGTTCGATAAAACTTCCTGCTATCGTGGGACTCAAACCCGGGACTCCTTACGGACTGTGTCGTTAACCTGTACTGAGACAAGCAGAAGATGTGAAAAAATGAGCAATTTGTGGTACCAATCATGTGAAAAAAAAGAACAGAAAAAAAAATTGCGCGCGAAACAAGACGTCATGGCCCAAGTGCAACTTCGGAACGTTAAACTCGCATTCGAAGTCTTTGAATCGCTAAAAAACTCGTTCTTTTTCTAAAATTGAACCACGGGAGCGCTTCCTTGACTAGGTCACTTTGTCCTGAGTTAACCGAGATAACCAGGACGGGTGAAATTTGGAGCTAGTTGGCGTATATTGTTGACAAAAAAAAAACAGCAACGAGACAGGAGCGAAGGCAGTAGAAAAGGAACTCGCGCAAGGCGTTTGAGAGTGTCCTCTTTTCATGGTGTTGCATGATTTGCTATGCTTTCAAGAAATGGCCAATCAGGACGACTAGCTGAGGAAAGTGCGGGGCTTATGTGGCGGACAATGCAAAGCGGGATATAAGCTGCTTAAATGCACTCGCGGAAATCCTTCAAAGCCAGGTAGATTTCTCGAGCAGCGGCGACCAGGTAAGTCGCAATTGCCTCCTCGTTAGAGACTGGCTTCACCAGTAGGAAGATTATCGTACGCCTTTTGGTATAATAGAGAAGTGCGTGAAAAGTAAATTATGCATGTCTGTGGAGTATTTTTCTCACTGTCAGATTTCAAAGTTGTCATTCTGCCGCGTCGCGCGAAGCGCGTTGATCTCTGACACAACGCGCAAGTATAGTGCACGTTGTGGTGCAGGTCAGTGGCACGGTTGCCATATCTGCTGGTATTAATAGAAATAGCGATGCTACGCAGAAAGGGAGCTCTCAGAGGGGAAAGTGTGATATCTCCCTGAGGAAGGTAGTAAAACCGTTCGATGTTACATTTTCAAGACTTCTTTATATATACTTGTACTGTACGTATCAATGTGCTGGAACTGATCAGACTCCTTCAATGCGATGAAGTTTATTTTTGAAGAAGCCAGGAGAGTCACTCGTTTGAAGCTGGCACTCTCCACATGATGAGGTGCTGGACAGCGAATAGTGGTTAAAGGGATATAAAAGGCATGGTTTCACACATGGGCCATTTACGCCAAGCAACTCGTAAAGTCGTTCATGACGTCACTACACCAAATCTGATCGATGACTTCGCCTGGCATGCACTGTAATGAAATCCGCGTGGATGGCTTGTGCTGGTGAAGTTGGATTACAGGTAACAAACAGCATCGGTCATTGGTTAGGCGTACATATTCAATGGCGCAGGCCAAAAGGGCACGCAATATGTTATTGCTTCGCCCGGATAAATTCATATGAGCGCAGATGGAGCGTTTGAGGTTGTTTTCGGATGCTTAGAATTGTTTCCAAATAATCAGGCCTTTTGCAGCACTACCGAGATATGTAATTAGACTACACTTTATTCCAGGCCACAGAGCAGCACACCATAGGGTCGCTTTAAGCAAAAATGTGGAATAATCATGATAATCATGATGATGATGTATCTTTATGGCCCAAGGGCATCTGCGGCAAAAGACCACCATGGCTTCATCTGTTCTCATCTACTGAAGGTAGGGTCAGATTCATTTCTCAAGCATTTCACCCTAAAGAAGCAAAGCACAAGGCCAGGGGAAACCTAGCACCCATTGAATTCCTGGTGCGTACCCGGCGGCACTGGGGATCGAACCCCGCAACTCCCGCACGGCGGATGCTCGAACCAGTAGGCAACTGAAGAGGAGGAAACAGAACTTCGGCAGCACACGCAATACGGATAGCGCAATGGCCAACAGCAACAGGTGTTCATTTAGGGAAACCGAGTGGATTCCAAGGGAACGTATACGTGGACGGCAGAGCGTCAGGTGGGGTTATGAAATCCAGTCAATTGAAAAGGTCAGTTGGAGAACCTTTTTTTTTTTTGCTCTGGATGCTTCCGCAAGATAACCGCTGGTCCTTAAGGGTGACGTAGTGGATTCCAAGAGAAGGCAAGCGTAGCAGGGGGCGGCAGAAACTTAGGTGGGCGGATGAGTTTAAGAAGTTTGCAGGCATAGTGTGGGCGCTGCTGGCAAAGGCCAGGGTTAGTTGGAGAGACATGGAAGAGGCCTTTTCCCTGCAGTGGCCTGAGTAAACTGATGATGATGGTGGTGGTGATGATGATGATAAATGATGAATGATGGCGACATTACTAAATGGCCTAGGGACAGGCTGACTCTAGGTTCTGGCTCGCATTTATTAACGCGAGAGCATAGAGCGTCTTGTCCAGCGGAGAAACCGCCACTAGTTACAGGCGTGTTGAGAAAGTCGGGATTGATCGAGAGGGACGTGACGTCATAACCGCATGACCTTGTACGGGTAATTTAAACACTTCACAACGATCACATGTTACAGTGAGGACGTCACCACACATTTCCTCATTGGTCTACAGTGTCGTGACGTCATTCCGCCACTGTTACGTTCTGCCTCCACAGAAGGAAAAGTAGTTACACTAAAAAAAAAGGTCTAGCCAGGACTTGAACCGCTGCCTCTTCGATTGTGAACCGGGCGCGCTGCCCTTCGAGCACCGAGGAACCTTCGTTCGACATGGTTAAGGGGAGGACTTGTGTCTCTTGTAAATAAAAGTGTAATGAAAAATAAAAATAATAAAAAGTAAAAGCAAAAAGGAATAAAATAAAGTAGAATATAGAACAGCGTGCGTGTCTTCGATGTGATACGCAAAAAGGACCCCAGGCAGCTGAAGGGACTGATTAGCGCTGTCGTGTCGTACCCTTAAAGGCGCAGCTTAACTGCCCCCAGAATGTTCTTTTAATGTTCACTCCGTACGCAACGACGTAATCTAGCATGACCCTGTACGTCACCTGTCTGCGCTCTAGGTCGCAGATACATCGAGCACCCACAGCCAAGAGATGGCGGACGCAGCGGCACGCACGCAACGAGGCTTGCGTTGCGAAATCAGGCCAGATCGGGCCGCACCTCTGCGAAGCGGACCAGACGGAAAGTCCGAGGAGGGGGCGCCCCCTCGCCACGGGTCTCAGTGGACGGGCGAGTCGGGATAAGTGACGGCCTGCGCGCAGCAGACGACGAAAGGAAGAAGAAGCGAAGGCTAGGAAACGATGGAGGGCCAAGCTCAGCGGAACGGGACACAGGGCCTCTTCTGTGTGTGTGTGATGCCGGCGGAATACGGCTGCCCCCTCAGGAAGCGAGAAGGGGTGGATAACGGTGAATTAGAGAAGAAAGAGAAAAGGGGGTGGCTGTCGACGGCCTGGGGCAGTTGCGGAGGTGCCGATGGCCATCGCATCCGCGAAGCGAGGTCTCCTAGCTGGGCCGCTGTGAAGACGCCTCACGCAGCCAGATGAAGAAGCTGGAGGTGCTTCCGGGTTGTCGGCTAGACCCAGCCCATCTGAAACGTTATGTCCCTGTGCTTTTATAGACGGTGAACGTTCGTCGCAATGGTCGGGACAGCGAAAGGTTTTGATTTGAAGGCTTTTCAGACAAAGACAGCAGGTTCATGTGGGTATACACGCATGGCAGTATTCCGGATATCCCCGAAAAAGCACGAATGGGTAGTTTTCGCTGAACAAAGCGATTAAGTTGCAAACCACAGTTCACTTACTTTTCGGCACGACTACTACTATCTGAGCCAGGCTGCCGGTTATTGGATGCTGGTCAACTCTCTCACGTTTCAGACCAGAATTAAATGCTCATTTACGCGACTAGTGAGCCCTTTGGGCTCAACACTCGCGCAGGGAAAAGTTTGCTACTGACTGTTCGGGTGTTCTGTCACTGTCTCCTGTCAGATACCCTGTTCTGGGAGTCCGGTTGTTCCGCGATTGTACCATGTGGTTCACGTCTTCTGTGGCTGTTGATCATCCAACGGTGAACAGTCACGAAACAGTCCATTACTGCTGAGCGCAGGGGGCTCAATATTCGCGGTGGCTGTGTCTGCGTTGACCTTTGAAGATAAGGGAGAGAAGAGAAATACTATTCAATGCGCCACATCGAGCGCTAGTTGGAGAGCAATGTCGCTATGCCTGCCGTCGCCCAGCACGTTCTTGACGTGCTGAGTGAAAGCCGAAAGGCGTTGACAATGCCGGCCCAAACGGCGCAACAGGCGTCATTTAGGCATCGCGTCGGTTTCTTCGTTGTTGCACAATTTGCGAAGCCGTTAGGTCCATTGTGGATGTTGCCATTGGTAGTCGCATGCTCCGAATTGACAAAACGGATTCCTACGTGCAACCGTTCACGGAGTACTCCACACACTAAACACGAACCAGTCTATGTGAAATGAAATTGTTGTTTGTATTGTTTATGGGGTTTAACGTCCCAAAATGGCTCAGGCTACGAGGAGACGCCGAAGTGAAGGGCTCCGGAAATTTCGACCACCTGGGGTTCTTTAACGTGCACCGACATCGCACAGTGCACGGGCCTGCAGAATTTCGCCTCCATCGAAATTCGACCGCCGCGGCCGGGATCGAACCCGCGTCTTTAACATGCGATGACATCGCAGAGTGTTGCTGTTGCGACTGCAGGAAGAAAGAAAAGGAAAGTGCACGGGCCTGCCCACTGGCTCAAGCTGAGCCACACTCGCTGCCACGTGCAGACAGCTAGGAGAATTGAGAGATGTGAGAGGAAAGATTGAAAGACAGGACGCGCGTCGCAACAACTGCGCCATCTGAAGCGATGAAGACTGTTTATCAACAGATATACCCGGTGACAAGGAGCCCTCGCCACATTGCCTAGATTCCCGCCCCATTGGGCCAGGAAGCCACCATCACAGAGTGCATTCCCTGCCTGTTCTTTTATATAAGCTGGTCTGCTTTCGTTTGGATAGTGTCCCTGTCCGAGAAAGCGAGGTGCTCCGGGCTGTGCTTTCAAACGACTCACTCGATGAGCCGGCTGGTCGGCATTGGAGGACATTTGATGCCAGAGCATAGTGTGGAGGCGAAGCCGGGGTGGAGAGTGGGGAGGGGGGGAACACGTGGCCCGTCAGGGACTCCCATTTCCCAGGTGGGCCAGTGTGACAGTGAGGTCGGCGAGCGAGGCGTACGTCGCTTCCGCGTTTTAAGCGGGTGCATCTCTCCGGCCATCGGCGCAACCTTAAACACTTTCCTGGGGCCACCACACCGCACCAGGAGAAGGGGAGAAGAGAGAGAGTGACAAGCTTCTCATTCTTTGTCCTGACCTTAAATGAGGAGGAGATAGGAAGGTTATCAGCTGCGAAAGTTGTTGCGACATGTCTCGTGGTCTCTGTCACAGATCAGCAGCAGGGGCCGTTGCCACCGAAGATGTGAAGTTTTCGAGAACTAGGTGCCTACGGCGAAGCAAATTTTTAATTGAGAACAGCGAGATGTCTCTTTGATTCAGTCCATTTCGCTGAATATCATAAGCCAGATTTATGTAAGCTAAACACAGTCAGGTACAGCTGGCGGACGGGAGGGTTAATTGGTAAGATATAGGAGAGACCTTTGCCCTGCAGTGGTCGTAATAAGGATGGTGATGATGATATAAGCAAAAATATTGTTTACAAGACATGTTTGCTTGCTTCACTTTCTATTGCTCCTCTGAAGGTTACTGTTGATTGTGTAGTATATGTTTATGTATTTAGGTACCTAATTAACTAATTAATAATTATATACTGATTTGTTTGTACATATGGCAGCAAAAGCTTTTGCAGCGCAAGGGTGCAAAAAAATGCTCGATTCAACATCAGCAGAGAAGACATATATACAGTCAGTGTAAATGTTGCAAAGAACTCATGACTAACTGAAAAGGAAAACAGTTGAAGACGCGCCCATATATGATGTGCTCCGCAGCCATAATTTGTCAGCAGTGTCAGCAACTTCTTTGATTATAATCGTTTATTTTTCCTAGATGTGCGTAAGGGAGGCGTAATCATCCTACTCCGCAGGTAGTTACTTCCCTCGTAGCGAATTAAATTCGTTGTGCAAGTCTTTAATGAGGAAGGAAGGGACCGAACACGACACTGAAATAAATAGAACTTCCGTCCAGTCCATGTGGAGAGGCGCATAATCTGTTAGGGAATAAAAAATGTGCGCACAATGCAAGAGAGCTCAAAATTTATGACAAATTCAAAGAAGTAGACGAGAAGCGTGGATAAATAAAGGAGATTTATGTGAACGGAGTTATGATGTACCTTTGTTATGCAAATATTTCCTATTTTTGTGATATCGAAGTATATTTTTACCACAAAACAAGCTTAGCCGAAAGACAGCGCCTTCTCTCTGTCTGTATTGCGTTCGGTTCCCAATGATAGTAACCGTAAAATAGCGCAAAATGTTTGCGCTATTGACCCGTGCCTAAAATTTAGACTTTCTGATAGACTTCCTTGCCACCTGGTGTTTTTATGCTATTGTCTCGAACCAAAATCTGTCTTTTCAAACAACTACCGGTGCCATTAAGGGCAAGGAAGCAGTCCACACTGCGACAACTGTGGCTACAGTGCAGTGAATTTTCTAGTAATGCTCAGGCAATGCACACAAGTCGGCATGCTACGAGCCCTCGACTCTCGCACAACTGCTACTAAAAATGAACTGTCTGAAATTCCTCTGCTTGCATACCGCAGTAGCGCCATGAGCTGAAAACTTCTTTTGTCTGCCTGAAGTGCACTGGAATTCTTTGCTAAGCCTAAAAACTTCTTGCATTCCCATTTTGATGTGTTCTGACCCAAATTAAACAAACGTATATGTAAATTTTTAAAATTATTTTTGTTAACTACTTTCTGGGCCTTCATCGGCACATCCTTCTTGTTCCAAAACGCCTCCCCAAAGCAGAGTAGCAGCATGTCAGCGCTTTTCACTCGCCGGTTAAAGCATCTGATTTTCGCTAAAGAACCACTCTATCCACTCTCTCTCTATCAAGGCGAACACAAAAGTGAAAGACGAGAATTCGTTTTGAATGATGTCCAACGCAAGGTAAATACGTCTGTGTGACAAATAAAAAAATGCGTTTGACCAGTGCAGCTGGTTGTGCTCCTGCGATTAAATATTAAATAGTCCTGGCCAACACCTGTGTGGAGCGTGTTTGGGCGGCGCCTCGCTGCTTGTGAGGGTATCGGTCACGTGGTCGGTAACGTGACGGTGGTTTCCCGGTCGCGTCATATCACGTGATGCCACGTGAACGGTCGCGTGATAATGACGACATATTCACGTGATGTCACGTTAGGTGGCTAGAAGCATAGTCACGTGCCAGCGAGCTTGTCTCGTGTTGTGTACCGTTATCGACGACGTCGCTCACGCTTCCAGTTCTCAATTGACGTAGTTTTTCCACAGTATTCGTTTGCGCATCAGTGTCTTGTTTTAAACTGCGATTACTCCAAAGTTTTAAAAATGTCATTTTATTTCATTTTAATCTCTAAAAGACCCACTGGGGTATCACAAAAGAGGTGGGTGCAACAAATCAATTTGAACAAGTGTTAAGTTAAAAAGTGGTCGGTAACAGCTTCGGCGAATGTGGATAGGCACGTGATGGTAGCGATATCGTTGGAGAGGTCATTTCACTTTTATTCAGACACTTCTTCCGTATATTTTGAGCGTCGTTTGCTTACTTGAGTACCACTTTGTTCTATGGTCTACCAGAGGCATTTGGTTAAAAAAACAGCGCTCCAAAGGCATCATATATTATCAGTTAAAACAGACATTAATATGAATACTTAAAGGAGCATCGATTTTCATGAAAGATGATGACGGTGTCGGACAACCTTTCGCCACGAATTCGCGTGGCAAAATGTGGCAGAGCACGTAATAATGCTCACTTAATTTTGCTCGCCATTGGCTGTGTACGGTGTGGTTGTATAGAGAAGGCGAACCGCAGGACAGTTTTCCTCCGGAACACTCTTGTGATCACTACAATGACAGAAGCTCTAAAGGAGTACACCCTGGAAGCTCAGACGATCCGTCCCATTGCAGATGTTCCGCACTGAAGGTCACTCGGTATCTGGGCGACATACTGAGGAAGAGGTAACACCGCGCCCCTTGTGCGACCCAGTCCCCAGCGCAACATAAAACCGCTCGACCGGAGAGACGCACTTCCAGTTCCCAGAAGGGACACTGTGAAAAGCAGAAGACATCTCAAAGACGCCCTCGAAGGCTGGGTCATCCGATTCAAAAGAATAACCCACCTGCCCGGTGGCCCCTCTTTTCACGGAGGCGAGAAGCACACCGTAACGCAGTGGGCACTGCTGACTGAATGTCGGTTCCGCCGTCACTTGTCGCCTCGCCCAGCCAATGGCCCACTGACTTTGTCTTCTTCTTCACCGCCTTGCAGACCACCTCCGTGCAGCGGCTTCTTCCGGGAAGCACCGCACAAGTGGGCTTCTGGACAACGACAACTGCAGCGACCAATCTAGGGCGGCTTCCGTTACGAACAACTAGCGTCACCTCTTTGACGACTGCGGTCCCCATGCTTCGCGGGTAGCGAAGAAAGATCTTTTTCGTGTCATTGATGCTCAAGGACTGGTATTTGTTGCGTGCACCGTTTGTCCAAAGAAGTGCGTGCAGTGGGCAAGCAGTGAGGTCCCCAACCGAAGGCTGCGCTTACTGACGCTCAGTGGCTTTTTTTGCACAACTCATATCACACTCGAGCAACTGAAGACAGCGTGGCCGACGAGATGGATATATGGGACACGCTTAAATGGGCGGTGTGGTCCTGGTGTCAACTCATCACAGACCCGCAAACAGGTGGTACAAGACACTAGTCCGCCGAGCGTAGTCTTTCTTTTTGGCGGAATATCGACTTGAACATCGACGAATGAATGGGTGCAGAAGCAGACAAGCAATTACAGTTGCTCAACGCAACCGAGCGTGAAGCAGCATGCTTGGTAACGCTGCATAGAATTGGTCTTGAGCTCTTCGTGAGAAGACCAGGCCCACCATTGCGTCGTCTGAATGACACTCGAACGGACAGGAGACAAGCCGATCGGCGGTTTTGGAAGCTATTTGGCTTTTATGGCGCGGTCATCTGAGCGCGTTTCGCTTGGCTGGAGCTCACTGGGCCAGCGCTGGACGCCGCCAGTAGCTGCTGTTCATGTCTGACGCCGGGACTCCTCTTTCTTCTTTCTTCATTCTAGCCTTGTTTTTTTTTTCTCTTTCCAATTAAGTATGCACCTCCTATACGCTTCCTGCCTGCATTGGAGGTTAAAGATCCTTGCTTCCCCACCGATACACAGCTGAACGCGCTCCATTGCAGACGCATTGAGGAGCCCCCGACTTTTGGGCGTCTCGTGTTTTCTCCTGCGAATGTGGAGTCTTTGTCAAAAGTATACAGCCCACGGGGTCTGCTTCTGAGCTCTGCAGCGCGGCTCCTCCTGCATACTCAGGGACCCTAATCTCACGAAGGTGAGAGGAACGTAAGTCCTCAACCCTCTCAAGCTTAGGACTGTAAAACGGGCTCCAGAGCTCCGCTACACAGCTTAGATGCAAACCCTTCGGCCTGTATATTTTTGACAAAGACTGTACCACGCATATCTGTGCTTGTCGCGAGGGCTGGCGCTGAAAGAAGGAACTGCAAAATTGTGCTTCTTGCGGTGAGTTTCCGAATTTTGAAATTTCCGTCCTTGTGGTAAGTTCATAAATCTTGTGGCGCGGCGAAGCGCTTGATTTGAGTTCACCGCTGATTCAGGCTTCCATCTGACGGCGTGCATTGTGAGGAGGACCCGCAATTTTTTTTCTTTATACAAGTTGTATGCTGCCTGCCTGGTGCCATTGGAGGCCTGATATATTAACGATGATTTTCGGCTTCCTGCATCAACAAGGCCACATTTCCTGTTTTTCTTTTATGGTGGCCACGGTGGCCAGGCTGGTACGAATTCAATCAAATGGAGTAGGCTTATTATTTATACCTTGCAACTCGTATGATAGCCAGCAAGAAAAAGAAATTGTAAGTTTCATTCCTTCTTTCTTCCTTTCAACCTTCCCGCACTGCCACTTTCCCGCTCTACGTAGTGTCGTCCGCGTACCAGAAAAACACCTGACAATGCTGATAACAGTTTTTTTTTTATATGACGTCGAAAAGAAGCATGTGTAACGACCACAAGGGTGACGGTTAGGGCTAGACTGATGGGCTTTCGTGCGGTCTTACAGGAAAACAAGAGGCAGGACTTATTTTCTACGCAGAGGGCTTGAGCTCGAACTCCAATGCTGGCAAATTTCTTTTTTTCGGATGAGATCACTTTCAGAGCTACCACTTCCTGTGGACACATTTTGTGGATGCATTTTGCAGACAACTTCTGCGGACAACTTCCGGTGACGGGCTTTCCTTCGCATTAATAAGGAAAAGAAGGTGTCATTTTCTTGCACCAGCACTGTGTCCTCAATTTTAAACTCAGGATAAGAAACAGTTTCATATAATCGATCGTGAAACATGCACACCGATTTGGTAAATACAGAACGAGGTCCCAAAGCAAACGGGTGCGCAGAGAATGTCTGTTAGCAGAGTGCATCAGCGTATATATCTTGCAGCTCTCTTACAGCCGTATGCCTGTCCCCACAATTAGCAATGGCTCTGGGCATGCCTTCTGGCAATAGCTGCCAACAAGAAACGAGTGTCTTGAACAGGCATCTCCACCTCGCAGGTAAGGATTGCATAGACCTTGCCAGTGTTGCCCTAAACACTCATGGACTCCAAAACAGATAGAGCTGCAGGCACACGCCGCTCTCTTCAAGGGCGCCACGCGCGCACATGATTGGCCAAATTGCTGCCCTAGCACGCAAATGTGTTGCTAGAGAGCGAAAGCACTTCCGTTCGTGTGAAGGTCGAGCCCCTGTGAATGAGCCAGGTAGGCAGGACGGCTGCTGCCCAAACACCGCCTATCAGAGTAGAACGCCTTCCAACTGTGTAAGGGTGCACCTCGGCCCGTCCTCGCACATAGAGGAAACAGGAAGTGCTTTCGGGTAAAACATACCTGCTCGCTTGCTGTCTCAGTAAAGTCGGTTGTTGCCACTAGCGTCGCCACTCTTCGCTTCGCTTAGATAGCCCAGCAGAAGCTATGATGTATTGTTTCTGTCGGAGCACGATGAAGCAACGGTCACCTGGTCTAAATCGCTCGATTAACTGCGGAAAGGGTTAAGCACGAGATGCAACACTCTGTAAAATATTGCTACATTCATACTGCTATCAAAGATATTCCCACCATGCATTTCGTTCCCAGTTATGATGATGAGGAGAACGTGGAAGAGCGGAAGGAGAATGTTGATGACGCTTATTGAGCCAAACTCTGTGGTCATAAAACTACGTTCCACATTCAACACAAAAAACAAAACAATGAAAAAGATTTCAAGGTGCCCGAAGTGACCCCCAATATCATGAGCTAGCCTTCGTCTGAGTCCCCTGATTCGGCGGTGGTCTCGGGTTCGAGTCCCTAGGCAGAACAATTTTTCAATAAATCCAAAATTGTGAGGAAGTTTGATAATTTTGCTCTGTGATTGTTCCGCTGCGTTAAGGTGAGTGTGAACTGTAATTATAGTCGAACTTCGTTATAACGAAACGGTTTATGGCGAAATAATGGATATAATGAAAGAATGACGATTCCTCTTGGAAGCTCAGTCAACACGGGCTATAGCTAAACTACGGATATAACGGAGTAATCGCCGGGCGCCTTCAACTTTATTATAAAGAGGTCAAATATGGATGTGACATGTATGTTCCTTACTGAACATAGATGTCATCCTTGCATGAATGAAGTTCCTTGAGAACATCGATCTTAGTGCACGAAGTAATCTATCATTCCAGAGTAATCTACTGTAGCAACGATGCAACGGCATCCGGCGTGAGCTCGCTCACGCATTTCATTCGTTGCGTTAGAAACAATGGGCGGCAGCTTGGAGCGACTGTTTCTTTCTTAATTTTCCTTAAGGGTGTTGTGGTCGAACAGAAAGATAAGGGAGTGGCAGAGAACGAAAAAGCTCACTAGTTCCAATAGCACGAAAGGGCACAAGGCTGCAGACACGGCCACAAGAAACAAACGTTACCGGAATAACGTACAGAAAACAGAAGACAATGCACTGAGGCAAGAAGGCTCGGTGCGAAGAGAATTGCTCAGGCTGTCGGCCAGCAAGCCCGACAGGTAGCAGTTTGTGCACCGTTCGAAAATGCATTTATTAAACTTTGGCCTCTTCAAAAGAATGCGGCGCAGCAGGGAGGCAGGAAATAGCTTTCTTGTGCCGATATCGCGAGGGTGCACAGTGAAGTATGTATACCTTCAACGCAGGGGCACTGCGGGAGCAGGAGTGGCGGGGGAGTCAAACTGAAATTCTCCCCTTCAATTCCTGCCTCCATCCCTGACTCGCTGTCCAGCCAAAGCAGAGGCAACAATTTCCTTCTGAGACACCAACGACTTCCTCCAAGGATCGGGTACATGTTAGTCCAATCCACCCCACCCTAATTGTTCTTTCTCCTCCTTGCGAAAGCACTTTCGTCCATGCTACACCAACAAAACAAGCGCTCGAAGTAAAGGCAGAAAGCTGCTAGGGTTGGCGAGAAGATTCAGCGCGGCAGCCTCAGTTCCTCAGAGCTTCCTGGCCAAACAACCTCGGCGCACTCAACAATTGGTCCGGCGTGCGGAAATATCTTAATCAGGAAGCCTTCACAGAGACAGCGCCGGCGACGGGTGTACACACACGCATGCTCATGAAGACGAAGGGCAGGGGAGCTTAAGCACACAATCTCTTTCGCGGAACAGGACGGTTGCGCAACGCCGGCAGCGCTAACGTGAAATGGTGGCGAGGGAGAGAAGGTAGGGGGGAGGGGGGAGGTGACTCGTGGTCCTCCGAAGGGTTCATCTAGGAGACAGAGACCGACTCCAGATGGAGGAGGCGTCGAGGGTCCCTCTGCGCCAGAGTTATTTATGGGAATCCTGTCCAGAGTTGGGAAATCGGGCGCGTACACAACAAGGAGCCCCCCCTCCCCCCTTGCCTCTCCTCATCGACCGTGCTTCACGTCTCTGCCGGGGTGAGCGGCCGCGAGATTTTTATTGCCCTCCGTATATCGTTCGGGAAATTGGGGGCGCCGTAGTTGACATTGTTGTTGTGTCATGCGCTAGCCTTGTATACGTGCGCGATATGACGACAGTGAGATGAAATAGAATAAAACGTTAAGAAGGTACGCCCCAATGATTGCTCTTGGAGACCGCTTCCGGCCTGAGGCACCTTTTTCAGCGTCCAGCTGTCGCTGCCACTTTGCCGTCTAGCTGTTTTGGCAGAATACGCAGCGAGTTTGTTGTATCTATCGTACGCCTCTGACCACAAGACCGGGGCAGTACGCCTATTCCATATGGGGATTGCCAGCAATGTTAATTTCGCACTTGTACAGTGCCTCCTCGTAGTCGAGAGCATATGCTCCCATGGTCGATGCCCCCTGCGTGCACTACCGTCAGCTGAATTCAAATGCGAACGCATCTGGGCTTAGATGTGATGCGTAAAAATAACTCCGAATACCGTACGGCAAGAAATGCTGTACATTTGATTTGATTGATTTATTTCCACAAACAAGCAAGACACATATTTGTGGTGGAAAACAAGGAGAAAAAGCTGCAAAGAAGGCAGCTTGACTGGCCCCAAGTTTCGTTTACAATGACAGCAGGATATATATTTAAAAAAAATAGAAACATGCCCCTGTGCACCTTGGGTTCCGGGGACTGTCGGCTTCCTTCATATGTTTGTCAAACGGTATGCGCCGCATATATATATATATATATATATATATATATATATATATATATATATATATATATATATATATATATATATATATATATATATATATATATATATATATATATATATATATATATACAGCAGTAGGATATACATACAAGATATATTGTTTTGTAGGGTATAGGGTTCCTTTCTGACTCCCCCAGAAGCCCATTCATTTTTATTCAGACTCTGTGTTCTGTGTTCTTCGTGCACTACTTCCTGTCACTTATTTTCCTATTTTTCGAAGCTCACCCGGATAACACCAATAACCTAACCGTCTGCCTTCGCCGTCAGGTTTCTGCCTACGCTGCACGTGACCATGCATACAGGGTGCGCTTACAGACTTGGGTATTTTGTATTGTTGACGATTAATTTTTGTGCCGCAAGGGCATCTGTGGCCAAAGAGCGCCATGGCGCACTACGTTGTTTCTTGAATTCAAGGCGGGGTAAAAGACCCATTTCCCAAGCATTTCACCATAAATAAGTCGAGCACCACGCAGGGGAATGCTTGTACCCATTGTATCAACGGTGGGTACCCGGCGGCACTGGGGATCGAACCCCGTGCCTTCCGCATGCGATGCGGGTGCTCAACCACTCGGCCACCGCTGCGGTCGTGGTGTTTTGTATTGTGACGCAGGTTAATTGTCCGTCTGCGGACGGACAAAAATGTCCAGACACGGGGAAGGCGGACACGAGAAATAAAAATGAAGGCGTACAAAACATTTCACGCAAAAAAAAAACAACAAGGATAGCATCAGCGATAGCTGATTGGAACACACGTTACAACACAAGACGGGTACGCGTTACGACACATGCGAAGTTCGACAACACTGGCGCCGTGGTCGGATGCAGGAGGCGTGAAAGAGCGATTCCGCCATCGCGATCGCAGCGCGGATAACGGTGCGACGTGACGCCGCGTAACGGCAAGAAGAGCGGTTAAAACTGGCCATTAGCTAAGCCTATCGGGGTGATGGATCTAGGAAGAGAGGAGAGTGAGCTGCGCCAGCCTATAGAAGCCAACGCGCCGATATAGCGGACGCTCATCTCATAGCATGGCTGGTTGCGCAAGTCTCGGTATAAAAAAAATGTGAAGCCAATGACCAAGCCAAGACGTGAGCTCGAGGACGGCTTGAAAAGGCGGCGAAAGTTGCCGAGGCAGACGGTCAGATTGTGATGCAGATGAACAAAGAGAAACGGACGAAAATCAGCTGCGGTTTATCTCTCCTGGTCGGCGCTAGAAGCGAACGTCGTAAAAGCGAACCTCTCAATAATAGATTGATGAGAATTTGAACATTGTGCATATTGGAAGAAACTTTGAGAGCGTCGTAATGAAATTCCTCTCGTACCTGAAATGCCATTTCGTTCCCACTGTCGCGTTGCGGATTCGAGGTGCAGGTACCGTAGTTGTTTCAGGGAAATAGCAGGCAAATATATATTTTATTTAAAAAATTACCCTCTTTATAGCTGCCACAGTTGTGCGTGAGCTATTAGACATGACATACGGTGGAATCGGGATGAATTCAAGCGAGCCGAAGATTTTATTTAACCTGTATACTTGCATCTTACTGCTAGTTTATAATTTCTTTTTCACCTGACACGGGCTGCCCGCGACTGGGAATCGAAGGCTTGAGCTCAGAAAACAGTTGCCCTAGCTCAGAAAACAGTTGCGCACAGTTGCCCGAGCTGCTGCGCCACACCTATAACATATCTTGGTTGTCCTAGCCAAAACCACGTTCCTCAAGCAGCTGAAACAGCGAAGCGAACCGCCAGCTTTCCGCAAGGAGTATCGCCTGCGAATTTGAAGTTGGAGGAGCTGTTCATGTAGCAGATGGAAAGTAGCTACGTGGTTGCTGTACCTCATTACACTGGTGTGTAATGCACTTTGGATAGAACATGACAGGAACAATTAGGAACGGGGGCTCATGGAAACAAAACATCCAAAGCGCAGTGCACGAGATTCGCAGCCATAAAGGCGCACTGTTCCTCGCTATACACCACACATCGTGCATAAAGCCACACCGCGTGAGGTTTTCCCGGTAATGGTGGCGCAATAGTCATTAAGGAAGCATGCACGGAGCCCCCATCGTGAAAGGGAGTCTGCAGTGAAAGCAGGCGGCTAAGCAGACGACGAGAAACAAAAGCAGACGATGCAAGAAAAAAAAGCAGCCGTCGGAGCAGACGAAAAATATAAAGCAGACGGGGCGAGCCGCGAAAGCGGGCGGTCAAGCAGACGACCAGAGGAAAAAGCAACACGCAGACCAAGCGGCCCTGTCACGAAGGCGGCGCCATTACTCAGAGGACGGCCCGAGGGATGCAACCTGCGCTGTTGTGTACAAACAGCCGCACCACCGTACACGCCGCAACTAATCGTGCGTAGTGCCTACACGCGGCAGGACTGGGCAGGAAGATGAGAAAGCTAATGAGAGCACTTGTTGAACACAACTTTCGCTTATCGCTTAAGGGGACTGGTAGGAAGGTGGTTGTTGAGCATTGAGGCGTCGTGCAGAAGGTTGCTACAAACTGGTGGTCGTCGCGCCCGGCCAGCATCTTGTAACGATGTGTCAAATGCGGAACGCTGCTGCATGCCCTTAGGCGATGCTAGGGGACATCGTCCCACGTTTCCTGCACTTCACGTTTCCTGCCAGCATGCCTGCATTCAAATTCTAATTACAATCTGAAAAACCAGAAAAATTTGTATGACGCAATAACCTCGTACAATTATCATGCAAATGTCATTCATTTTTGCAAAATCATAAAAATGTCGATACATATGTCATACGATATCATACAAATTGCATGATATTTGTATGACGAAGCCTGTATGAGTTCATCGCATCATACAACTTTCTTCAGCAAGGTCACAGCGGGCGACAGTCAATAAGGGCGCAGTGAGCGTTGAAAGCTTCAGAGCTGGTCCATAATTTTTACTCGCGAATGTGCGCCTGATGTCAGAAATAAGGAGTCCGGTTCAGTGTCTGTGGTTCAGTGTCTTGCAGCTCTGTGCAGTATAAAAGGGAACACCTCATTCAGGCTACTAGCGAAGTATGTTTTCTAGGTGGATATTTTAGTGTTTTCTACGCAGTACTACAGTGGCTAGAATTGGCCTATTCCAGCCACTGTAGTAGTACCCTCGACCCAGCATACCGCGCAGCTGCATCTTAACGGGAGCAGCAACGGTGGGAGCGGCCGCATCTCCTAGCCATATACAAATACGCCGTCGGCGATGACCGGAAGCCGCTCACTGAGCTGCTTGTATCGAGCTTCTCCCCTTGCCACACAACGCCGATGCGCACTAAGCGTGCATCCTTCGAGTGCTTGTGGGGGAGTCTTGTTCTTTATGCCGCGGCGGGTGCCCCTTCTTAGCTAACGGATCGCCTTCACTTGAACTCCGTGAGAATCGTGAGAACTGACCTAGAAGGGCGCGAAGCAAGTATGTATGCAGCTGCTGCCGTCGTGACATTTCAGTTGGCTCGTTCTGGCTTCGTTGTAATCGCCGTGTTATCTGCACTGTTCATATTGTCTCTGTTCACGGTGGGTGAACAGCGCAACAAAGGCGGGATAAAGGCAAGACAAAGGCGGGACAAAGGCGGGACAGAGGCAAATATCCGAGATTGATATATCTGAGCTCGACTGCCAGTATTTCATACCAAGTAAAGCACGTGCAAACTCGTACTAATTTCGCCACAACATTATTTCGCACCCTCACGTATTTCTAGCGGTTACACTGTGCTTCTTACGGTGTTCTCAAGTGTCCTCACGTATATTCATGTGTTTCTAGCGGTTGAAACGGCGGAAACAAGCTTGGTTACACCAAGTATTACCCAACTATGCTCCCGCCGTTCGCTTGGCATCTCTGTGTCATCGCTCCATGGCCGCTCAAAGGAGTTAGCCCAGCGAGAGCGCGGTTAATGAGCGCGGACGACAGGAAACGGCAAAGCGTGAGCGCTACTAAATTATCGCCTCCTGGTTAATTAAAGCGCCTCGCGCAACGCAGCAAGGCGCCGTGCGAGCGATTATCGGGAAAGTTTTAAGAAGGCCGCGCGCCGAGAGAGAAAGAGTGCAAGGCGACCGCGTCTGCCAGGGCGGGGACGGTGTCGGGACGACTCCACCGGGCCTTGAATCGGGCCGACGCGGGACGGTTCGATTGCAATCGCTAACCTTGCTTGTCTGCGGCCGCTTTGTGGGGCCGACGGCAAAGACCGCACCCGGCCCACTTTCTCTGGCTCAAGAAGATTACGAAGAGACGGGAGGAGGATGAACAGCCTCACAGGATACGTTGCTTCCGCAGTTGGCTGCAGTTGCGTGGTGGTGGAACAGCGCAGGGGACGATACAAGGGAAGAAACAAAGAAAGACACACGCGGGCGCTGTGTGTATATGTTTGTTATGTTTGTTTGTCTTTGTTTCTTCCTGTGTGTCGTCCCTTGTGCTGTTCCACCGTCACGCAAAAGTACCAACAGCGCGGCAATTGCTCTTCAGTAGTTGCGTGTATACGCCCAGGTAGCTGAAATTTTAGAGGGAACGTGGAGTTTTCCTGCAAGAACGAATTTTTGTTATTTCTACACAGACGTTAAAAATATTTCCTAGGTATTATTTGTCACTGATGCTTTTATAGTAGTCATTGTTTAACGCTCAAAGTGTGCTACTTTATATAAGCGTGATCCACAATTCTACTCAGCCTTTGGATCACATGACAATCGCGGCGCACTCAGAAGCAATAAGTGCGAAATATGTTGAAAGGGCCTGAGGTGGAGCAGCAGTTCGGGGAAGTCATTAAACATGAAGAGACTAACGAATCTAACACTCACTGTTTCTGTTACTATTGCTAATAATAATAATAATTGGTTTTTTGGGGGAAAGGAAATGGCGCAGTATCTGTCTCATATATCTTTGGACACCTGAACCGCGCCGTAAGGGAAGGGATAAGGGAGGGAGTGAAAGAAGAAAGGAAGAGAGAGGTGCCGTAGTGGAGGGCTCTGGAATAATTTCGACCACCTGGGGATCTTTAACGTGCACTGACATCGCACAGCACACGGGCGCCTTAGCGTTTTTCCTCCATAAAAGCGCAGCCGCCGCGGTCGGGTTCGAACCCGGGAACTCCGGATCAGTAGTCGAGCGCCCTAACCACTGAGCCACCGCGGCGGGCCTGTTACTATTGCTCAGTAGTCATTATTAATACAACAATACCTTAAAAGTGGCTTCCTGCCGTAGCAGTTAGTGACCCAGCATAATTACATGAAAAGTCACAATTGCAAACCTAGGGCGCTCGACTACTGACCCGGAGCTCCCGGGTTCGAACCCGACCGCGGCGGCTGCGTTTTTATGGAGGAAAAACGCTAAGGCGCCCGTGTGCTGTGCGATGTCAGTGCACGTTAAAGATCCCCAGGCGGTCGAAATTATTCCGGAGCCCTCCACTACGGCACCTCCTTCTTCCTTTCTTCTTTCACTCCCTCCCTTGTCCCTTCCCTAACGGCGCGGTTCAGGTGTCCAACGATATATGAGACAGATACTGCGCCATTTCCTTTCCTCAAAAAACCAATTATTATTATCAAACCGGTAAGCGCGCTGTGAGTATACAGACAGGAAAACTCGCTGATAATGTATTTCTTATTCCATACATGTTAGTGCAGTCAATATCGTTAATGTGTACAGGATGTCCCGCTTACGCTGGCGGTTTAACAAGAAACCGTGGGCGCCGTCTAAGCTTGGAGCGGTTTCTTCTGAGAACACAGTTCTTACACACTGGCAACCATTCAATGGCAGTCTACGTGGGCTTCCTTTGTGCGGTTCGCTGCTTACCTCCTTTACATGTGACAGGCAGAGCAGTGAGATTGCACTTGTTATAACGCGCACGTACGCCCCCGGAGGAGAAAGGAATGCGGGAAGTGCGAGGCTGGTGGTGCAGGATGGATGCTGCAAGACAATCGGATGTGTTGCGGGAGCGAACACGGAGGTTCGGCAGCGGTGAAGAGCGCGCCGATCGGGGAGAGAACCGAGTCGGGAAGAACGCTTGGTAGTGTGCACCAAATGCCTCGCGCAAACACTGAAAGAGATAAGAAAGAAAGAAAAAGAAAGAAGGAAAGAAAGGAAAAGGAAGGAATAAAGAAAGAAAGATGGAAAGAAAGAAAGGAAAGGAATAAAGAAACAAAGATGGAAAGAAAGAAGGAAAGAAAGGAAGGAAGAAAGAGAGAAAGAAGAAAGGAAGAAAGAAAAAGAAAGAAATAAAGGAAGGAAAGAACAGAAAGAAAGAAAGAAAGAAAGAAAGAAAGAAAGAAAGAAAGAAAGAAGACTCCCTGCGACGCCCTTCCTTGGACATTGGCGGCAACGCCCGGCAGGTCGTAATTAGAAGAGTTCATTGGTATTCGCCGCCTACACGTGCGCATGCACCGATTACCGCAGTACGCCCACGCCCGATTCTTGAGAAGAGAGACCTCATGCTGGAGTTATTCGGCGGGAAAGGCGCGTTGGAAAGTTCGCAGAGCACTTGTTCGAAGCCACGCATAGCATCCGATGCCACTAAATGGAGGCGTTGTCGCTTCTCAATGTGCTTTTTGTTTTACGAACACTCAAGAGAAAGGAGGCGTACTTCCAAGGAACCATACAACACGAAGGCTAAGCGGTACAACACTCAGCCAGTTAACTTAGCTATTGGTAGAACATTGAACTATAATTGCCAAGCCGTCAATTCAGAGTTTTCAGTGCAGTTCAGTTATTCAGCGAATTGTAAATAATAATCTAGATATCCATCTCCGCACAGTAGAGTGAAATGCTCTGGAATCAGTTGGACCACCCGGGCTTCTTTCACACGCGCAATTTCAAGTTCCGCGCTGGGCTTCCACAGAAATGCACCGCCGTGGACTGGCATCGAATACACGAAACCATGTTGGTCTGCTTGAATGACGTAGCCGCTGGGCCACTACGAGGCCAGTTTGCGAGGTCTTTCACGTGCATACGCTGGACACGCCACTAAAACTATAGAACATGTTTTAGTGGCGTGTCCAGCGTATGCACGTGAAAGAGTTGAGTTGAGTTGAGTGGCTGTAAACTACCGGTGGGATTAGCCTTGCAGTTGCTGCCGGCAATTGCTCCCGTAGCACGTGAAAGACTCATACTCGCATCTGCTCTGAAGCCTATGGACACATCGCTCCTCTCTGAGGATTTGATCCTCGGCGCTTGGCCAGATAGTTTTAGAACTGTAAAGGCAACGCGAGCGCTCTCACGCTTTTTGAGCGACACGGACCTTGTCTCGCGTTTGTGATGTCAGAAAGTGTGCCTTGTGTTTTTTTAAGCAGTTTTTCATCTGCCTCCTCCCATCATCATCGTCCCCCATCGTGACCTTCTTTTATCTCCTCTTCCCGTCCCCCAGAGCAGAGTAGCAGGCCAGATATTTATTTTTCAGGCCAACCTCTCTGCCTTTCCTATCAATAAACCCCCCTCTCTCTCTCTGTTTGCAGAGCATGGTTTCCTTGCATTACATGTGGTCTACCGACCACACCACAGCAGCTATCTACAGCTCAGAAACCAAACCCCCGCATAGCACCGGTAGGCAGCACGTCCAGTTTACGTCCAGTCTAGTTCATTTACGTCCATTTTACGCCCATTCTACGTCCCGAAACGCCCAACCTCTTAAAAAGCGAAAGCACGGAGACCGTGCAATGCGGGTGGCTGCTACTTAAAACAGGGCGGCCGGTAATCCAACGCAGTGGCTTTAACCGTCTTCAGTGAAAGGAGAGCCGGAAGTGAAAAGGTCGGTAACGACTCACGCTACTCAAAGGAGTTCGTTCGCATAGGCCTCGGCTGCTTTTGAAAGGAAGACCGCCGCCGCCGCATCTCTATAAGCGGCCAAGGTCACGGCTGTATACTGTGAAAGTGAGTCGTGACCGACGGGCGTGTAATAGGAAAGGGAAATAAAAGAAAGAAATGGCTTGAAGAGACCAGTTTTAGTGAAGCGGCGGAGACTCTTCATGCAGTCTTTCCGAAGCCACTTTTAGCGGCGCGGGCGCGGCTGCATAGGCAATGAGGCGGGCGGCCCTAAACGCGACGCTAAGCCTGAAATGTGCCGCGAAGACGACGCCGGTGGCTTGTTCGTGCACTAAACAGCCGAGACGACGGAGCAACGGCAGCGGCATAGAAGGAGGCGGCGGGGGGGGGGGGGGGGGGGGGGGGCTTTAAAAAGAGAGAGTGCGAGCCGGCACACAGAAGGCCAACGCCTATGCACATCGTCTCGGTAAAACCGTGCAGCCAGACGGAGGCGTCTGGCGAGAAGGTTCACCGTTTCGTTGCTGAGCAAGAAGAGGTCTCGCGTTCGATATTCTTCCACTGTTTCGGTTAAGTGCGCGTTCTACACACCGTTTTTGGCCGCTTGGAGGTGAAATATGGTACCGAACTTTGGGCAGGTCGAAACGCAATTCCGAACAATAATTAATTAATAATTGTTTTTTGGGGATAGGAAATGGCGCAGTATCTGTCTCATATATCGGCGGACACCTGAACCGCGCCGTAAAGGAAGGGATAAAGGACGGAGTGAAAGAAGAAAGGAAGAATTAGAGGTGCCGTAGTGGAGGGCTCCGGGATAATTTCGACCACCTGGGGGTCTTTAACGTGCACTGACATCGCACAGCACACGGGCGCCTTAGCGTTTTGCCTCCATAAAAACGCAGCCGCCGCGGTCGGGTTCGAACCCAGAAACTCCGGATCAGTAGCCGAGCGCGTAACCCGCCGCGGTGGCTCAGTGGTTACGGTGCTCAACTACTGATCCGGAGTTCCCGGGGGTTCGAACCCGACCGCGGCGGCTGCGTTTTTATGGAGGAAAAACACTAAGGCGCCCGTGTGCTGTGCGATGTCAGTGCACATTAAAGATCCCCAGGTGGTCGAAATTATTCCGGAGCCCTCCACTACGGCACCTCTCTATTCTTCCTTTTTTCTTTCACTCCCTCCTTTATCCGTGCCCCTACGGCGCGGTTCAGGTGTCCAACGAATGAGACAGATACTGCGCCATTTCCTTTCCCCAAAAACCAATTATTATTATAGCCGAGCGCCCTAACCACTGATCCACCGTGGCGGGTCAATTCCGAACACAGGAATACTGAAACTGCGTGGAGGTGACATGCATGCCGTACAGAACTGTAAAGAACCCTCAGAAGTTTTGGTATTTCACCGCCAATTTTTCCCCGATGAAAGCGTAATACAGAAAAGTCTGAGTTCGGTGACCAGCACTCCATCGGTGGCCGACGTTAAAACGAAGCCTTTCACTGTTTCGCACGTTGCAGCCTCTAGCTAAGGCGGATGTACTATAAAATACACATCCTTTTTCATTTTCTTTTCAGTGCCCAGGGAAGCTCTGGAGGAGATGTCTAACAGCAAACCGAATTAACTAAACGTTTTTGACTTACAGTGCGTGTCATACTTAGAGGGAACACCAGAAATGTTTAAACCAGCTGTTAACGCGGAGGAAAAATAGGTTCATCTTTAAGCAGCGCGAAACACAGGACGTAGTGGAAGAATCCGGATTGCTATATTACCTGGACACAGGGTCCATATCATCGTTCGCTTCTTGATTTCATCAAATCAGCCCATCTTTTTTCATTTATTTAAGCATCTTACTCATCTTTCACTTCATAGTGTTTATGCCCTGAGGCAATAAACATCGCTTCAAAAAAAAAAAAAAAAAAAACTAGACGACATGAGCGCTTGTGTCGTCTCGTGTTTCTTCCACTACGTCCTGTGTTTCGCGGTGCTTAAAGATGAATCCATTTCAACTTGCCCAGTTTTCTGCTCTCGAAAATTAAGTTGCAGAGCGAAGCAGAAGCCTGGCTTCAGGCTCTTCCCCTCGGGATTTCTGCGCCTTATCTTCACTTCACGGTGAAACGTTCTCTGTTTAAAAGCCTGTTTAACCATTTCTTATGTTCACTTTCTCGTATGACACATACCATACACTGAAGTCGGGATCGGCAGCAGCATGAGATAGTTTATTGTGTAAACAGTTTTTTATGCATATTACCTCTCCCCCATATCCTCTCTTCCTGTCCCCTCACCTCTTTCATTTCATTTCTCCATTCTGCCTGCTATCCTTTATTTCCGCTGCCCCAGCTCAGGTGCTTCAGTATCGATGGCAGATGCCGGGGCTAGCAAAAATCTTTTCCTTCCTTTTTATTATTATTTTAATAAACCAGTTACCACTACTACTTACTAGAGCATGAGAGGGCTCGCTATTTGTGGAATCTAGCGACACGATGGTTAATATGTTGCCGTCAATCCAGAAGGGTTCTATGTTCGGGCAGCGTTCCCAAACGTTTTACGGTTTTACGGCAAGATCTAGTGCCAAGCTCGCGTGCGCCATCTTTCGTGTTTCGCGTGAGGAGGCGGTGGATTCAGCCTCCCGCCGGCTTTTCCTTTCTGTATGTTCTCTAGAGCCAGATTTACGCTGAATGTAGCAACAAAGGCTTATGGGCGCCAGAGAGGTATACTACACATTAAATGGCCGTCCTAGCCGCCCTCCCCCCCTTTTTTTTTTCGAGCGTCGGATGCCAGGTTGTTGGCTGCGCTGTCTTTGACTGCCGCATCTTTATGACCCATACAAAAGTAACGCTCGCGCTTTCAACAAATGGAGCTCGCGGGAAGGGTGGCTCGACGTCACGAGACCTTGATGCTGGGGGGTCTTCTTGGAAGCGTCATGTGGGGACGATGAACCCTGAGGTCGAGCGCGGGCTTGAAAATGGGCCTTCTTCGCCCGTATTTCCAGCTCAGAAACACGGGTGTGTGTCAAAATAAGTGGGCGTCAAGGCCTCGATACTCATTTCTAAGAAACTTGGGGATGTTCTGTGAGTCTGGAGGTAAAACAATTTGCTTCAGGAAGTTCAAAAACTGCGCGCCGTGTTTAAAAACTGATGCAAGAACTGCTACAATTTTTTTCTTTACTTCAAGCGATCAATTCAGACGTTCTTGTGTGCGAGCCTTCAGGAAGCGGTAATAAGGAAAGCCTGCATTACGAGCCGAAGTTTCGGTAGTGATCATATCAAAGAAATGTGTTTGAAATCGTTCCGAGAAACCTAGGGACCTGCCGGAATTTCGCTCTGGCGTTCCAAAGTGCAGAGTAAAAATGCTGCGAATTTTTTAGCGTACGCTGCCGGGTAAACGTGCGTTTAATGTCGTTTCAGACGTGCTCCGTATCACATGGTTGAACAAGGTCTCAAGCCTAAATTCTCAGGGCATCATCATCATCATCATCATCATCACCATCATCATCATCATCATCATTATTAACCCAACTACGTTTACTGCAGGACAGAGGTCTCTCCCACTGGCTTCTAATTTCCTTTATCTTTCACCATCTGCGGTCATCTTATTCCTCTACACGGCTTACTCTCGTCTCCCCATCAAAAACTTTTTCGTCCCCTACTGTGCATTCCTTCCGTCCCAATGCACTGCGTTACCCCAACGGGCAGCTCTTTTACCGGTTGTCCACGTTAAATGTTCAACTCACGTCCACTTCTTCCTGATTTTAGCTGTAGGATATATTGTCACGAGGATCTCTCTATAAAGGACTGTACTCCAGAGGCTGGAGCTCAGCAGCCTATAAGGCCTGAAAGCAGCGTCGTTTTCAAGAATGCCGTTATCACTTCTTCGACTAGTGGTTTATTGCTCGGATGTAACACTAGGTAGCAATGATAATAATAATAATAATAATAATAATAATAATAATAATAATAATAATAATAATAATAATAATAATAATAATAATAATAATAATAATAATGATAATTGGGTTTGGTGGGAAGGGAAATGGCGCAGTATCTGTCTCATACATCGTTGAACACCTGAACCGCACCGTAAGGGAAGGGATAAAGGAGGGAGTGAAAGAAGAAAGGAAGAATGAGGTGCCGTAGTGGAGGGCTCCGGAATAATTTCGACCACTTGGGGATCTTTAACGTGCACTGACATCACACAGCAATACCTCTAATTCGCATTTGCTCCCTATACCCTACTACTCGCTTGCTACTAAACTCCGCAAATTCTGAGCAGCAGTGCAAGCACTGTCGTTAGTGCGTGCTACGTGCAGTAATCAGTAGCGGGAGCAAATGAGCACCTATAAGGCGGTCAGTCTTTTGTGCACTTGCATCCGGGTTTTACACAAGGATGCGGTGGCTGGGACGAGGTCTTCCGTCTCCCCCGCGCAACTTCCTCACCTGTGGGTAACATCTGCACCGCCAGCCTGACTGCCGCGTACACTTCACCACGCAGTCCTCAAAGGTTGAACGGGTAATCTCGCGTGTACACTCTCGATAACAAACTAGCCGAACTGCGCACAACTGGCGTAATATTTGCCCCGCGCCTCCAACGGAGGAGGTTCGAAGAGCTAGCGAGGACGCTTCTACGCTCCCGCCTGGTGTATAGCCTAGTTTGCCAGGAGCGCGAATACAACGATGTTTTGGGCGACATAAACGATGCCCGACGCCGCTCTTTTTTTTTTTTGTCTCGAGGTGTTTTGCAGCGTTTCTCCGCTGGCGTGGGCGACACGCCCCGGCCGAGAAATGCATGCCTTCTGTGGTTTCGTTCGCGGCACCACGCCTGCAGTATGCACGTATGCATGGGTGTATACACCGCAGAGGCTTTGAGCAGCCGTCAGAGATGCACGGCATCGAAAAGATTGTTCCGAATTTGTTCATATTTTCGACCCTGATATTCATCAAGCAGGCACCGTAGGGATTGGCGGCAATGGGTGAGTCCACAAGCATAAGGTTCGCAGGCCAGTTCTCTTAACGAAGCTGCCATTACAGCATTACAGCAGGTCGACACAACGAGGGCCGAGAGAAAAGAACACTTCGTAATCGCTCGCTCAGGTCACGGCATTTGCCAACAGGCGTGTCTTCAGCAGCCACTTCAAACCGAGGTGTCTGGGTAACCCTTTGATGCGATGTGCTGAATACCGGCACGTATTCTGGCGCGACGCCCAAACGGTGCGGGTTTTAGCAAAGTGCAAGACAGGCGTCCGACAGCGAAAGGAAGCCTCCTAAGCGACGCGCGCACACATGTATATGGAGTGCGTGACGCAAAAAGACAAGGTGCCTTTTCCTCCTCTTCCTCTTCTGACCGACTTCGTGAGAGGCGCGAAGCTGCATGCAGTCACGCTGACAGCGTCTCGGGCGCCCGAGAGAGACCGAGGTTTTTCTAACACGCGAAGGAAGCCGTTGGTGTTGTCCGGCGCCGTAACAAGCGAATGTCTCGGGTGCACACACACAGGACCACGAGCGGAGTCGTCCGGTCCGCTGCGACGTCAGCCTCTTCTGAACCTGGTCGGGGGATGCAGTACCGGTAACCCATGAATACAGCGCGACGAACTGGACTTAGAAGAAAGGAACACAACACAGTGCTGTGTTGTGTCCATGAGTATTCATTTCTTCTGTGTCCCATTCGTCGTGCTGTAATCTTGGAATACCGTCACCAAGTTGCCCAACAACTTACCCTGCACTAACGCCTCGGTCCCGAAATTGTTGGATAAAAGTTTTGTAGCGATAGCTATTTCGAGCCTTCAGCGTGACGGCGCTGCAACCGTGTGGCTGCACCGCCACGCTGTCACGTGGTTAGTCAGTCACGTGGTGCGGAGCAGCTGCCGGCGGTGCGGCAGCTGCTCGGAAACGTCGTTGGTCACGTGGCAACGCGGCAACGTGGTTGGTCACGCGACCAAGTTCCACTCGGCCAGCTGTAGCTATCGCGTCACTCCAGGTTTAACCAAAGCTAAAGCTCCGCCAATTTTTTCATCCCTAATTGCACCTTCTGAAAGGTTTCTCTCGATCGGCTAAACCGCTGGAATATTCACGATGTCATTGACGCGTGTGGTGGCATTTTGTAATGCATTTTTTCATACTATACTTTAGTGGAAAACTTGCCTCATTCGATCGAAATTATTAGTAATTCAAATCGTCTGCAGCTGTGAGAGGCCAGAACAAGCGACACACACAGCAATGGTTCTGGTTCATCTCGCTTCCACCTCTGGGTAAACTACCACTCCTTCCGCGGTTGACAAGTCGTTTACCCAGAGTAAGTGCTATTGCGCTGAAATGCTGAATTGTAAAGAAGAAATTGGTAGATTTATTGAGAACATTTTGGCTGCACTAATAAGAGGAAACAAGGACAACTTTTGATTGTGTCGAAAAACCATAATCCTCAGCTAACCTACTAAGGCAAATGAAATAAATGCCCAAAAAAATTCAAGATGATCCCGTGCCTTTCTGATGTAAAAATACGCTCGCTGAAATCGTACGTTGATTTGCCGGGAGATTTACCGTCAACTAGTTGACATTTGATTTTGGTTTCAAAGATATGTTGGGAAATGCCGTTTCTGCAATGCAGAAAATTTGGGACTGTTCACACCACATAGAACGGTAAACTATTCACATTTGTACAGTGTACGTCGCACGTGACATGAATGTCATGTACTATACGGTGATTATAGTACTTGCCGATGGTGATGTTGGTAGAGACTGACGGCTGCTCTTTGCAAATATGAACAAAGATAAGTAAAAAAAAAATGTAACGAATACCTTTTGTGTATTTTTTTTCATAGAGTTTTACATTGGCCGGCACAGGAATATTTAGCTGCGAAAGTAAGTAGCGTTCAACCCGCCCCCCCCCCCCCCCCCGCATATCAAGGCGGAAAGTTCGGAATGAGAACAGAATGGAAAGCTGGTTACATTCATATCAACACGGTATATAACAGGAGACCCCTTCGAACCAAGTATTTAGTCGTTGTAATCCTGTCAGCGTGATCGTGGATTTGTGCTCCTTTTTTTCTTTTTTGCTCTTACTCTTATTTGAACACAGGCACTGTAATGTTCTCAAACACACAACCAAACGGATCCCTCAAAATACGTAGAAGGCGACGCCCAGCTGTCGACTCCTACGAAGCAGGGCTAATGCTGTTGTTAGTCGCTAGTTGGCGACTGCACGATGTCTGCGCTTGTCAGGCAACCAGCGGGAAAGCTGTCGCCCAAAACCTTGCGAAAGGGAGCGCAATAGCGTTGTGCAGATCCGGCCGTTTAGCCAGGAGACGCGTCTGTGTTTCTTAATATTTTCTAACCTTACCACCGCGAGTGTGGAAGCGAGCTGTGCCGATGGCGCACAGCTCCCTGAGCGTAATCGACATTCATGTTAGTCACGCCGACGAGGCTCGGCAAGTCACGAGGAGGAGGAGGAGGAGGAGGAGGAGGAGGAGGAGGAGGAGGAGGAGGAGGAACAACTTTATTTACGTCATGGCCTAATGGCATCATGACCTAATGGCGCCGTGACGGGGGCCCAGGCGGCAACTCAGCGGAGGATCTGAGGCCCTTTGTCGCTCAAGAGCCGCCGAGACCTGCTGGACGGCCCCGGTTTGCACGTCGGTTTGCATTATCGGGGAGACTCAAGCCCAGGTGGGCCCAGTTCAATGGCAAGTCACGAAGCCTTCTGGTACGGTGCAGAACGACGCGTACGCGCCTACGCGCGCGCCAGTACACGGCGTAATATCACTGGTGTTTTCCGCTGCTTGAGTGCGTGCGACTTTAACCACCAGCGAGGTCCACTTCTTGTTTTTCTTGACGGAAACATTCCTGGGGTCTGAATTTGCGTTATTGTTCGCAAGCGCTTTACAGGACGTTCTACGTCCGCCACTACAGGCGAGGGTGGCGCTGGTGAACATTCTCAAGGTTAGGTTACACGCATCACGAATACACTCGAAAGCAGAAGACTGAACCGGCGCCGTCATAGCTTAATTAGTAGAGCAGCGTAGGCAGCATACGGAGGTCGTCGGTTCGAATCCTACTGTGTTGTTGCTTGTTCATCTATACTTTCTAATCTAATACATTTTAGGTAAAAATTTTTACATGACTTATTTTCAATAAACAAACACCACAGATTAAAGTAAGAAACATATTCCCGGTGCCTTCTCTGGTTTCGGTGAATTTGCATTGCATTTACATTGTAGCACGGGCTAGGCTGCAACTTTTTTGTCGAAGTTTACTGAGGTGCGAAATCAGCGGCACCTTTCGTACAGCTGCTGAACGTCGGAACACACAGCTATACAAGGACGCTGTACTCCTTTGTACAGTACCAGATACATGGCGGAGTCATTGCAGGCTCTCCTGTATATGGGAGGCAGCGGGTTCAATGTCCCAGCTGCTGGTGGCAATGCTGGCCAGGTTGGCCTGCTGATTTGAAGGCCGTGGATTCTGGGCGTGGCAGTGTCAACTGACGTCCTCCTTCGCACGGAGGAGCGGGGAAGGCGTCAGTTGAGGATGTCTCGACAGAAAGTACTTGGGCGCGGTGGAAGCGTCGCGCTCAGCGGAAATTTGCGCGGCATTAAGGTGTGCTCTGCCTCTGTACGTGCTGTGCTGCGCTTTCGGGTGGTTGTGCAGGCGTTATGGAGGCCTGCTGTGCTGTCGGACGACGTCGGTGCCCTGTAGGGTGTCGAGCACGTTCGGATGGTGCAGGTGACCGGAGCGGACCTTCGCACGCGCCGCAGAATGCGATGGGAACTAACTGGATGTGTTGGAGTGCAGTCTCCACAGATTGTGGGGAGATGATGCCATTGGGGCCGATGAACGTCAGGTCGTGATGGTGTCATGGCGCCTGCTCCGTCAGTTCCCACGGCACGGCACTCCGCACTCGGTCGGAGCGGGAAGATCCTTCCTTCCCTGCCGCTCGTCGCTGAGTAGGCTGCTCGGATTGTAAGTGGCGGAGATGAACCTCGGCAGGCGGAAGTCTGCGTACGCATTCCATCCTTTCTTTTTGCATGCACATCGTTATAGCCCTTATAGGTGACGTTCAGTGAAATCATATCGTCGTTGTCGGTGTCAGATTTGTTCCCTTAGCATTTCCAGTGCTTCACTGCCTATTGTAAGCTGCCGTTCCTTTCACCACACTGTTTGGCTGCGCTTGGGTGGATGCAAATAAGTAATAACCCCCTTATTACAAATCTACTCAACCTTGCGGGTTTCTTTTGTTTGGTTTTAACGTTTGCACCAACGTTAATACGACAAAACATATTCTCCTGAACGTTGTAGCATTTTGAGACCAAACCTCCCACTCGAGTGACCAACCGTGGCTTGAACTGATTGTATCAATTACCTTTGAAATCATCTCCCTGTTAATCTTCCATTAATAAACACTGTGAGTTATCTCAAAAATAAACCATCCTCTATGCTCCTTGGTATCGGTAACCGTAGGCTTCCGTCATGTATGTTATAACGGACCCCTATTTTCCCTTCCATTTCCTGCTCTATATCACTCGGCGGACAAGTACTTTGTGTGTTACTATCTTTTGCGTTTGTACGGAGAGGCATAGGTAACATTATGTTTTAAGTCTGCAGTGGAATGTAACGTATAACCTCGGTTTCTTAGAAACGGTTCGTCAAGCAGCGCTTACCAATTATTTT